>VZRX01022831.1:0-38247 GCA_013398075.1 Notiomystis cincta
TTGGCCTTGCTGAACCTCACACACATCAGCCCATGATCCTGCCTGTCCAGGTCCCTGTGCAGAGCCTTCTGCTCTCCAGCAGATCAACACTCCCTCCCAGCCTGGTCTGCCCTGCAGGCTGCCTGTGGCTGCCCTCTGTCCCCCTGCCCAGATCACCATTAACAGTCCCAGTGCTGATCCCTGGCGAACACCACTGGCCCCAGCTGGATGCAGCTCCATCATCACCACCACTCTCTGGGCCCAGCCAGTTCTTTGCCCAGTGAACTGTGCTCCTGTCCACGCCACGAGCAGTCTGTTTCTCCAGGGGGATGCTGTGGGAGACGGTGTCAAGGGTTTTTCTAAAGCTCAGGTAGACACATCCACAGCCTTTCCCTCATCCACCAGGTGGGTCCCTTTGTCACAGGAGGAGATCACTCAGCTCTGTCACTAAAGGACAGAGGAATTCCCCTACCTGTATGTGAGCTACCACAGATGCTGAAAGCTGTACAGCCACATCAGAAATGCACAAGTGATTTACTCCCTTGGTTTGGGAGGAGCTGCCATATTTAAATTGTTTCCAGTATATATTGGTTACAGGTCACTGGAATTCTGCCACAGCACAGTTTACAATGGGCATATAACTGTTAATGTAGAATTCATTATCTGGTCTGAAATAAGAATATTAATTTTTGGCTATTAAAAGAGCACTAGCCACCTGTGATTGGCCTAATCTAGGCTTTGGCTTTTCAGAATACTAGGATGATTCTTGGATATGCCAGATATATTAATTAAGGAATGCTGTATTAATACCCAGAGAAACTGGGCCATCATGTCAGAACAAAAAGATCATGACATTGCTAGAAGTTTGAAGCATCCTGGAAGATACCCTTTAAATGTTGGCTTTTTCAAATAATGACATAGTGTAGTGTTCTGGCAGCATTGATGCAGCTTGAAAAATTCTTAATTACCTCCTTGGGGCTTGAATATCATTTGCAGATTTTGAAGATCAAGGAAAACCACCACAGGAGAAATTTAAATTAAATTAAAACTCCTTCCCACCTTACTTCCTTCCTTTCCTCTGTCCTTCCTTTCCTCCCTTTTTCCTTCCTGTTGTGGTCCTTGGGCACCCTCTGTTTTGCATTAATTTAATGCTTTATGCCTGAGGAATTGCAAGATCTGTGTTGTATAAAATTCTGAGTAGTATTGGAAGGAAAAAAGTTCTCCAATCCTGTGCATCCTGTGTCAGAGTGATTTCCAGATTATTCTGGGGGAAAAAAAAGTGAAAATAACTTTGCATAAGATGGAAAGTGGGATAAGCAAGTTCAGCTGTTCAAGTCTCTGCCCTGTATGTTTCTAATACCTCAGATGAGTGCCTGGATTTTCAGGTTATTTGTTGGTGTCTGCTGAGCCTGTCCCCTCAAAATTTTCTTCTAAAACTGTGGAGGTCATTAAATTTACAAACCTTGGATTTGATAAATTGACATTCTCTTGCAAAGACTTCTGGTGAAAGAATCCAGTGAACTGTAGACTTGGAAGAAAATATTTTAGAGCTTAGGAAATTAATTTTAGTTACAATAAACTGCAGTTTCTGAAAGCCATCATTTCATTGGTATGGTATGAAATAATATGAGCTATAACCAAGATTCAAGGAGATAGTAAGGCAACTGGGAGCTCTCTGGGAATGACTATCCCATTTATTGCTTGTTGTATTCTGTTAAAATACAAAGGTTTTGAAACACAAGGTTTAAAAACATGTAGAATAGCTTTATTTTGTCTTTAGGCTGGTACAGGCCTTTCAGAGGGTGGAATGCAGTACTATACAGGGAACCTGTCCATGTCTGGATTTTCATGAGTACTCAGATTCTGTTGAAATACTTCATGTGGTGGAATGAGAAGGGAGGAGAAGGACTATTATGGTGCCTAGTCAAAATGACAAACAGCATATAACACATTGCAGTTTTTATGTGTTCTTTGGCAAGAACAACTCATTTTCATCTGAAAAGGCTTGTTCTGAAGAAAAATGTAAGATACATTAGAGGCACAGAGGTTTTCACTGCATTGTGTGATGGACTGTAAATACACCCAGTTGACATTGTGAAGCATCCTCCAAGTAAGTGTCTGTGTGTTGGGGTGAAAATTCAGCCCCAAAGGGGTTTAGTTTACAGCCAGCTCTGTAATATTGCATTTGCTGTGGTCTTGGATTAACAATGCCAAACATGAGTGCATATGGCAATAAATAGTGAACAGAAAGATGCTCCTTTGTATGGTTTTGCTTTTCACTTGATGACATCTGTCTTGTTGCTAATTTTTCATGACATGGCTATGGTAGTGTTTCCATTTGTTGTGTTTGTATCTTTAGAATAGGTCTATACCTAACAATGATTGAGTCATTGTTAATAAATCCCTGAGTTATTTACTTTGGGAAGTGATGGCATTTGTTTTCTTTGGACATCATTAAATGGCTGCCTCTGTATCCTAAGGATACTCAATACTCAAGGAAGCTTATTTGCCTTGTTTCTGTGGTTCCTTCCTTTTCTGTGTGTGTCCTCTGCACCTGGCTGATGATGGTTTTGGGAGAACAGTGGGTGTGCTGCTGGGAGAGTGCCTGGACATAGTGTGGCTTGTGCTAAATTTGTCAGTCAGTGGCAGTATTTCCTTACAATCTTCCAGCTCTTCTTAAATAAAATCTTTTAATAATTGTAAAGCAGATAAATATTTGAGCAGGATTCCAGGTCTCTGCTGCCATCCAGGAACTGTCAGCAGCCGTGTTTCTGAAGTAGATTCCAGACTCAGGCGGAGGTCCTTCTGTCAGCAGGTGGGAGCAGGTGTGTTCCCTGGAGAACAGCCTGCTTTGCCAGCACTTGGAGCTTCAGCAGGGTGGATGGGCAGTCTCTGGTCACTGCTGGGGTCACTGCTGTGGGCTGTCAGTCCAGGCAGGGACACCCTGAGGGCTCCCAGTTCGACATAGTGGAGGTAAGAGCGTGTGCACTGCTGGTGTGCAGCACCATCCCACAGTGATAAACACTTCTGGAGGGTCACATGCAGGAAGCTGTTGCTGTCTTATAAATTTCTAGCTTGCTTGTGCCAGCCAGCTGTCTTTCCATAATTCTGAACTCCTCACCCTGTTCCAGTTTTGGTAGGTCCTGAGTGAGCAAGAAAATGGAGCCCCTCTGAGTCTGGCAGAGTGAAGCTGAGTGCCATTCAGGGGATGCTCCTTCAGGCTGAAATGGCTCACCTTGTATCCTGCAGTAAACACAAACTCACGGGCTGTGCACTGAGGTATTAGAGCTATGAAAAGTGTGCAAATAACAGTGATCACGTGCTACATCAATTAGACCTTCTGTGCAGTGGGCAATTAGTATTTCACAAAGAAACCAGAAGATACACAGTCATGTGTATTTATCAGAGAGGAGAAGAAAACATCTGCTGGGGTATGAGTCTTGATTAGACCCAAAGGGTAATCTTCGCTTCGCTCCTTTTTAATGGTCCAATAGCTAAAATCATTCTTTCTGCCTTACTTAAATGCATTTGGAAATAGCTTCCCACAGTGCCTGAAGAGGTTTAATTACATCTGATGTGGTTAGAAGAGGTCTCCAGCTTTGTGTGACAGAGCTTCCTCTATCTGAGAGGACGTGTGCTTGCTGATTACACCTACAGTTGTCTCCTTTGCCTGGCATGCTCCTGGTGATTTACAGTGTGGCTCTGGCTCAGGAGCTCAGTGAGACAGGTCCCTCTGTGCTGGATGCACCTTGGCATTGTGCTGGAGTGCACTGCCAGGCGTGTGTCCCACTGCCTCGTGTCCTGCTTGGTGTGGAGCTCTGGGAGGTGTTGCAAAGGCAGAAGTGTATTACCCCTTGGTTACTGATAGGGACCCTGCACATACAGAAGTGTGGCTTTTCCAGGATGAAAACTCAGAAGCAAGATTGAGGAAGGAATTATATTTACTTCATTTTCCACCCTTCTTTCCCTCAAATAAGATTATCTTTTTTATTTCACTTCTGTTGCTCTTCGTCAAATCCAAAGTGGGGTAGTGAGAACTATGCATTAAAAAAAATGAACCCAGTAAATTTTCTTCACAATGTGTTGATGTTGGAAGGAATCTTCTGCATATATCTGTAAGAAAGGGTCCTAGGATCCATATGAAGACTAGAATTCCTGGTTTTTAGATACCGTAATTCCTATAGCTGTCCTTCATAGTGTTCCCTATGTGGATTCTTATTGTTCTAATATTATTATGCCGAGCTCCAGAAATCCCTTTTACAGAGAGACTGTTCAAGGTCTTTGCCTCTATCCAGCCACCATCTTCATCATGAAATCTGCTGGATTTAGAAAGATTAATTTTAGTTGAAATTGATCAACTGAAGGAATCATTATAGGCATTATGAATGCATAAATATTTCTTCTTTACAAAACCAGGCAGAGCCCCCTCATTTTACCAAATTGTCAGTGAAGGAATTTGAAGTTTGAGTACTCTGGTCAAATTTTGTTACAAAAGCCCTGCAGAAATGAGTATTCTTCCTGAAACTTCCAGAGGTTCCCTGCCTTCTAGAAAATGTGACATTAACATACATGTTTCATGGGAGACAGATATCTTTAATCCTCCTCTGACAAAGACCCATATATTTTGAATTTAATTTTACTTGTTTGGTATGATCTGCTTCCTGCTCTAGGAAATCAGCAACCAAGCTGATAATCACATATTTCTGCTTACATTTTACCCTCATTTTAACTGAAAATATTTCTTAGGAGAGAAGTAACAGACTTACAAGTGTGGCCAGAGACAAGGCACATCAGTCCCCAGGGGAGATTCCTTTTGCTATAATTGTTGCTAGCAGGCATTCTACCAGGTGAAGTGGAATAATTAAAATGGCAACTTCAGCCACGTGTTAAAAAGATATGAAAAGAGTGGTGAAAGCCCTTTCCTGTAATGGTTTGCTATGGATGTCACAGCACCTGAACAGCTCTTTGTTCATTAAAAATGCTCTACATCTTACTCTCCCAGCCTTTGCTTTGTGAGTTAAACAGAAGACAGCCTCCTGGCAAGTAGGTTTGTATGTTTTTGCTGAGCCTTTTGTATCCACAAAAGGTGTTGGTAAACTTCTGTGCAGTTTGTCAACACAACCTTTCTGTAGCAGTTAATCTGATCTACTTCAGCTGTGATCTGTTTAGTTCCATTTTTAAATGGCACACGGGAGCAAATTAGATTAGGCTTGTTTTCTTTGTTGAAAAATGGAAAGCACAAAATCCAGGACCTGTAATATCTTGAATTACCTCAGGACCTGTTTCTGTCACGCTTAAACAAATCTGCTACAAGGGCATGGCTGCATCAGTGGTAGCTCTCTAAAGCTGTGCTGGTTTAGAAATCAGAAATTGTAGTGGTTTTAAACAGTTCTGGTTTTTATTTTATGATCAGAACATTTGGGGTGGGAAACAATTTGTACTTTTTCTGAACACATGAAAAGTGACATTTGCTAATTTCTACATATCTTGAAGCTTTTTTATTAAGTGGTAATCACATAGGAAGCAGTACTTGTCACAATATAATTGCACATGGGAGATTCATGTAAGTTCCATACCTTGAATCCACAAGTTGAAATTCAAAGTGATACTATCATTCATCTTCCTTTAAAAAGCAAAGACAGAAATAACACAACCCCCCCACCAAAGGTACCCAAATCTAGTGATACCCAATTATACTCAAACACCTGAGTTATGTTTTAAAGAGGAGAATTTGTCTGTTCTATGCAGTGTGTAGAGTCAGTAAGATTTTCCTATGTTATTTCTTATCCCTGTCTTTGTGTGGGTTGATAACATGCCTGAGTCTTAGAGAAAAAAGAAGAAAAAGTCAAGGAAAGCAGTTTTTGTTTTAATTGGTAAATGAACTGCAGTATCTATATCTAGCATGAAAGCAGCCATTGGAATTGCAGATTTGGCTATCCATTTTGTTTCTAGGAACTGACAAATGTACAATTTGCAATCCTATGTAATTATAATCTGACTCTGGAGTGCTGTAATTTCTACCAGAATCTGGAAATATATCATTTGCGCATAAATTTTCGGTAGAGAATGTGCAAGGATTAGTGGCACAACCTTCATGAGAATTACACTGCTTAATTCCTTGGATATTATGCTGGTATTGTGTCCTTTATCTATTTTGAGAGGTCATATTGCACTGAAAATCTGTAGCAGTACATGAACAGCAAGGAGTACTTGGGGCTTTGTGTGAGAGCTGTCCATCAGTTTATAGAACATGGGACCCCATTTGCTTCACCACTGGCACAGGTGGAGGAAAAAAATGAATGTTTAGCTCAAGTAAAAAAAGTTTAAAAAATAGCAGATTGGAATAATGCTGAAATCTTTTTCATCTGATTCCTTTGGATATTTTGTTACAGTCACAAATGACAGCTGCTTGCCAGTTTAAGAAAAACAAATACTTAGAGTTGACACAGCTTTTTAAATCTAATTATTTTATGCATGCTTTATTTCCAAGACAAGCTTACTCTTTTGGCATGTAATACATTTGTGCAAATCTTAGGAGTTTTCAAAACAATAGTGAAAAGCATCTTAGTGTCTTTTTTGTTTTATTTTTTTTTAATTCCTCCTTGGTTACTGTTCGATGGCACTGGTGAATATTTGACAAGCAGTTTAGAAAGCAAAGATAAAAATGAATGATTTTTTTATCAGCCTTTTATTCTGGTGTTTACCATTCCATGTGCTATAAGCTTTTATTGTGCAAATACTTAGCCATTTGAGCAGGTCTAGATGGCAATATTTATGTCCAGCA
Source organism: Notiomystis cincta (assembly GCA_013398075.1). NCBI lineage: Eukaryota > Metazoa > Chordata > Aves > Passeriformes > Notiomystidae > Notiomystis > Notiomystis cincta. The sequence continues at coordinate 6,764 of VZRX01022831.1, forward strand.
TTAATGGGTTATGTTAGTTCAGGATCAGAACCCTAAAAATGAGGTGGTGTGCATATATCAGACCCTATTTTCAGTCTGATTCAAGTGCAGTGAAAATGATGTTCCAGAGTCTGAAATGTCTGGCCTGGGGGGGACTGACTTTGCTCTCAAACAGTACCACACAGATTGTTAATGTGACAGTGTTTTAAAGCCCAGACCAATAATTTGAAAAAGGTAGTTGCAGTTAGAAATATGAATTAGTTGGGTCATGATCATTAGCTCTTAATTTTTCAGTAATTTGATAACTGTGTCAGCTATAAGCTGCACACCACAGAGGAGATTTTCAGCTGGAAATCCAAAGCTTTTTGGGAACACGGATTCCACGTTCTCTGAAGCTGTGAATCTGCATGCTATCTTGACTCCTCTGCCACAGCCTTTCTCAAAATTCTCATTTCTTCCTGGCAGCACTCATTTTTGCATGTTTTATACATCTCAAAGAGCAAAATTGTCCTGAAAGGAATTGCTATATCAATTAGCTGCTCAGTGCTGAAAGAATCCAACATTTGAGTCATATGGGTTAATGATGGTTATTCTCCAGACTGTATTAAAAAAGGCAGTAGTTTTCCAGATTTTCTATCTCATTTTTAGAATATATATATATATATATACACACACAAATATCTATGCATGTATACTTAAATATGAGGAAATAATGTTTTGTTGGGTTTCTGTTGAGACATCAAGCTGGATAGAGCAGATAATGTATTACTTTTTATCAAGTTATCATACTTCTTAATAACTAAATGCTTTAAAAATATTCTTGCATTTATACATCATGGTAGCAAGGCATTTCACTTAGCTTCTTGTAGCACCACACAATGTACTATGAAGTGTTGAGACTATAATCCAGAGTAATTATTAGACTAAGTGATAATTTCATTGGAGGCAGTTAATGAGAACCAGATGAAGATGATTGTCAGATGTAACAAAAGTGGTCACAGAGTAGTCAAGAAATATAGTTGGGATTCTGATGATTCGTAATGAACGTTGAACTGAAAATATTGCAACAACAAATACCCGACCTGTTTTAAATGTGACTAATTTATTTGAAATACTTAAAGCTGATTTGCTAAACTAGGTGTATGAATTCAAATTGGTGAGCATGGTTAATGTTTATGAAAAACAAAGATGATTGAATTTTATGCAATGTACATATCTTAGTATGCTACAAAAGCAGGCGTGTTGCATAAGAATACCGAGACTGTTACTTGATGTGACATTTCCAAGTGCCTGTAGATGTAGTGAGTGCATTTTGCTATTAAAAGGACTATATTTTCTTCAATTTGAAACAGAAAAAGCATGCCAACATATTTGGGGTTAAATAAAGTGTAGCCAGAATCTATAAATATGGGTTGAATGGGACAAGTTCAGGTTTTTCCCAAAACATGTCAAAAAGTACTATTTGTTCCTTTTCCTAATACAGCCTGTGACATGTGATTCTGTGTAGTGCTATCCTATATTATGTTTTCCCCCTCCTGTTTGTTTTCACTCTACAATTATTTTTACTAGAGAAAGTAAACTCCCTTGGCTGGGAGTTACACACAGATGTGGAGAAAAACGTTTAATGTAACAAAAGGAAAGAAAAGCTGATATGCATTCCAGTAATGTTGGAAGGGGCCTTTAAAGGCTCTTGGAAAACAGAGCTAGAAAATAGGCTTTCACTGTATACAAACAAGCTGGGTCCACAGGTGCAGAAAACTCTGGATTATAAAGTTTTCCTGCGGCTTCTGAGGTCTTGAGAGCCGATTGCACTTACTCACACTTGGCTGCACACAGAAGCAAAGGAAAGAGATTATCTTAGTTTTGAAATGGAGAGCAATGCTCTTCAGGTTGTTTACTCAGAGGATCATCTTTACACAGAGAACTGATAAATTGGAAAAGATTAAATATGTAACTTGTTTTGAAATTATCTTCGAATGCTGTAGACATCACCAGGATTGAATACCTACATCTCACTGAAGAAAAAAAAAGAGGGGAGGAAAATCAACATCCCAGCCTTATTATTACTATGGTTTTCTAAGATTTATTAAAATCTGAGAAAAAGTCTCTTTCTGGGCAGGCACTGTGTATGCACACTGTGAAAACAGTCCTCTGTCTTCAGGAGTTTATAACTGAAAATGCCAGCCTGGAGGGATTTATATATACACATCTTTTTATGCAATGTGAAGTTAGTGGGAGCATTCTCATGAGATTGAATTCATGGGTTTGGGGATTCAGGGCCCAGGTAAGAAGATCAGTCTATATGGAATACCTCATCTGCATAGAGTGCTGTTAGAAAGAATGACTTTTCATTACAGAGTACAAAATATAGGCCAAATGGTCTTTGCTGCTTTTGATAACCATCAGCATCTTGCCAGTCTTGAAATCCATATCACTGCTTAGGCACCAGGATCTGACAAACTCATTTTCCTCTGAAAATGCTGTCCAGGATTATCAGTATTTGCTACTAGTATAGAAGGTAACACAGAGAAAGAACTCAAACTAAGATGAAAAATCTGCTTTCTTCAGTTCCAGCAAAAGAGTACTAGGTTGGATTATAAAGATAGTATGTGTGGGGGGGAAAAGTGACAAAATATTTTGTTTCACGGTTAGTATTTATCATGAAATGACATGTCTTCCCTTAGAAACTGCATTCCATAGAAACTGTAAAAAACCACCTGTAAAAAGGAAAAGGGAGCTTGGCTGTTTCAATTCACTAACATCTATCAGAGTTACAGTTCTTACTGTATTTTTCTTCAGTTTTGGTTTTTAGGGCAGCAAAAGTGAAGTAAGTAGTCTCTTTTACCTTCACATTTGAAACAAATTGATAGCTTAATTTTACTATTCCTTTAAAAATCCAGTAAATGCAAATTTTCCAGGCCTGTCCTGAACACATGCACAGGCTGTGGGATCTGTTAATACTTTGCTGCATTAGTGAATTACCTCAAATATAATCCATTTCAGCAGCAGCATGTTTGATCTACGTATTCATGCCTGTGTTTGCACGCCTGCTGCAGGGAGAAGCCTCACTGAACACCTGCAGCAGTGACCCTATCGCTAGCATCAGTGTTCTGTTTGTTAAACACCTCACCATTATGCTATTATTTATTTTAAAGGCCAACATTGTTTCTGGGTTAATTACTGTACCTGTGAGGCTTCATTCTTGCTCCACAAAGGTGTTTCCAAGAGGAGTTAGGACTTGTTTGTTACTCTCATTTTGCAGGTGTCTTGGAAGGTTGTACTGTTCCATGTAAAATAGGCCCAGTAGCTGCCAACTGGACAGAAAACATCTTTCTCAGAACAGGTATAGGACAGGGAGGGAAAGCAGCCAGCAGTCATCTTGTGCAGGTTTTTTCTTCATCACAGTGGCTCACAGTGTTTTCCACATCAGAAATGCAGAGGTCTATTCTGGGTGATACCTTTTACCTGGTCAGCAGTAGTGGAATGGGAAAGTCATTGTGGTCCAGGCAGAGAACTCTTGTTCTGCAGTGTATGTGTGTGTAAGTGCAGTCTCCTTATCCAGGTGATAACTTTCCCTAGTTTCTGCTCATTTAATTTGCTGTCTGTTGTGGTTGGATGCTTTGTACACTAATGGGTCTGCTTTGTTTGTGCATATATTTTACTGTTTTAACAGCTGAGATTGGCTGGGTTTTGGTACTGAGAGAGAAACCTGGCTGCTAGGGCTGGATCTTTCCAGTGGCTGGCAGCAATGTGTTTTTGATAAAGGCACTTCCTGAAAGTCATGTCATTTGTCATCTGGATCCATCTGCATTGCAGGTAGTGTATCTCCAGGTCACAGTGGATTTTTTTTCTCCTTCCCCATTTGCTCCTATTCAGGCACTTCTCGTCAAACTACTTTAAATACAATTTTAGCATAGATCACTCAAAGGCTATTGTGTTTTACTGCTCCATCATTCATGTTTATTAAATTCACCTCTCTCTTTTGGGACATAGATTCCTCCTCTGACATTGTGTTCAGAGTTTGTGCATGTGAGGGAGGGCAAGAAACAGCTCAGCCATCTACTCTTCCTGTAGGTGACATTTTCATTACCTGCAATTTACTGCCATATGCTATCTTGTTCATTTCTGTGTAATTGCAGAGAATGAATCTGTACAAATATTAGTTCAACTGATCTTTCCAGGGCAGTAGTGGCAGCCCTGTAGTTCACTTATTTAAAACATGCAACGTGCTGTAGGGAATTGTTTTGCTTTTCATCTCACTAGATCTTTTCCTGGCTTCTTATCATCCTCACTGAAAGCTGTCAGCCTAGGCATTTCAGATCCTAAACTGGAGTTTCTTTTTCTCTATGACTACAGTTTTGTTCTGATTTAACTCAAAGCTGGATCTCATTACTTCAAAGCATGTCTGAAGTATCTGCAGAGCTCCTGTTGTTCCCTTCAGCACTGGGAGTCTCTTGGGCTATTTGCTCAAGAATGGTCAGTGTTTGTTTTTATATATCCTGTAATACACACATCTAACAATATGTTTTACCTGACTCTGTTTTGTTGGGGTTTTTTTAACTTAATCTAAGTGAAACATTTATGAGATTTGATTTCTACAATTGCTGTTGGTTTTGTATACCCCTAAAGTCATAACAATTGGAGATCTATTTTGATGAACTGTTCTAGTTAAAATAGACCAAAATGCTGTTATGGAATCATAAAGTGGTCTGGGTTGGAAGGGACCTTTAAGATCATTTTGTTCCAACCCCGCTGCCATGGGTAGGGACACTTTCCACTAGACCAGGCTGCTCAGAGCTCCATCCAGCCTGGCCTTGAGCACTGCCAGGGATGGGGCAGCCACAGCTTCTCTGGGCAATCTCTTCCAATGCCTCACCACCCAAAGAATAAAAATGCTTTCCTAATATCCCGTCCAAACTGGCTTTCTCTCAGTTTGAAGCCGTCCCCCCTTGTCCTGTTACTCCATGCCCTTGTAAGAAGTCCCTCTCCATTGTTCTTGTAGGCTCCCTTCAGGCACTGGAACGCCACAACGAGTGGTTCTCCCCTGAACCTTCTCCAGACAGAGCAACTCCAACTCTCTCAGCCTTTCCTTGTTAGGAGGGTGCTTCATCTCTCTGGTCATCTTGGCCTTCCTCTGGACTTGCTCCAACAGGTCCACATCCTTCTTATGTTGTGGGCCCCAGACCTGGACACAGGGGTCTCAGGAGTGCTGAATAGAGTGGGAGGATCCCTTCCCTTGCCCTGCAGTCCATGCTGTTTTTGATGCATCCCAGGACACATTAGGCTTTCTGGGAAGAGAGCTCACATGGCCAGGTCCTGTTGAGCTTCCCATCAGCCATCACCCCTAAGTCTTTCTCCTCAGGGCTGCTCAGTCCCTTCCCCTGTGCTTGTGCCTCTACCCAACTGCAGGACCTTACACTTGGCCTTGTTGAACCATGAGGTTCACCCAGCTCCACCTCTCCAGCCTGTCAGTATCCCTTGGGATGGCATCCCTTCCATCCAGTGTGTCACCACACCACACAGCTTGGTGTTGCTGGCAGATTCACTGAGGGTGCCCTTGATCCCACTGTCCATGTCACCAACAAAGATGTTAAACAGTGCCAGTGCCAGTCCCGACCTCTGGGAATGCCACTCCTCACTGGTCTCTACTTGGATACCAAACCATTGACCACGAGTCTCTGAGTGTGAGCATCCAGCCAGTTCCTCATCCACTGAGGGCTCCACCTGTTAAATCCATGCCCCTGCAGTGCAGAGACAAGGATGTCATGCAAGGCTGTGTCAGGTGCTTTGCAGGAGTTCAGGTAGATGATGTCTGTGTCTCTTCCCTCATCCACCAGTGCTGTAGCCCTGTCATTGCAGGCCACCAGGTATTTCAGGCATGATCTGCCCTTACTGCTGCTGTGCTTGCTGTCATCAATCATCTCCTCATTTTCCATGTGCTGAGTTCAATAGGAACTTCCCTGGACTGCCACATCCTCTCAAGTATGATGGATAGTGGCTTAGCCACTCCCTCTGCATTCCCTCACGACCTGCAGATGCATCTCATCAGGTCCCTTGGACTCCTGCACCTCCAGATGCCTTAGATGGTCTCAAACCTGGCTTTCTCCTATGGGGAGCAGTGCTTTATTTGGGTTTCTGTCCTTCCCTGCCTTTGCCTGCTGCACTCAGGCTGTGTGGCTGGAGCACTTGCTAGTGAAGTCTGAGTCAGAATAGTCATTGAGTACCTCAGCCCTCTCCATGTCCTGGGTAACTGGGTCTTCTGTTTCCTTCTGGAGAGGGACCCTATTTTCCCTCATCTTCATTTATTCAGCATTATACTTCCAGAAGCTTGTGTTGTTGTCCTTGACATCTCTAGCCAGATTTAATTCTATCAGGGCTTTACTTTCCCAACCTGATCTATGGCAATTGTGTGGCCATGCTGAGGATTTGGCTGGAGTTAATCTTAACAATTATCTACATGGAATTAAGAAAAAAAAAAAAAAAGAAAGTGTTCCTGTTGTTACATTTGCTCTGAGTTAATCTGCAGGACTGTTGCCAGACATAATGAGTGTCATAGATCTTAAAGTACAAAGGACATTTAGATGAACCTTACTGGAGCAAATAGTACCAACAACCTTTCAGGAAGGTCTCATTAATTTGCTGATTTTTAAACTAGTTTGCCATCCAGGATTTGAGAAGAAAATAAAGCATTTGGTTTGGTAATTATTTGTGCAACTACAAATGCAGTCTGCTATCAGCCATCTGCCCTGCAGGCATTGCTTTTAGTGCCATTTGGATCATCAGCATTGCGTATGATCCTCTGCATCTTCTGTTTTGTGGCTGGCTTGGTGCTGATATTTCTCATAGAAATATCAGTTTCATGTTTCTGCCTTTTTTTTACTATCCTTTTGCTTTATTATTTTCAGTCTTTTTAAGGGTCTTCTGCAAAGGTAGAAGAGGTGATGCTGTACTCCTGGACAGGCATGCTTTTATTTATTATGTGAGATTCACAGTGAAATACTTTATTCTTCTGAGGCTTCACCTAAAGAAATGCGATTTCCATTTTTGCAGGAGTTCCTGGTGTCTGTACTTTCCTGGCCAGTTCAGTGGTGACAGAGAGGTGACCTGTAAGGGTAGGTTGTTGCCCTCTCTGCCTTCTGAACAAGGCAAGGGATAAATCCAAGAGCTGCTGCTGTTGGCAGTAGAAGGGCAAAATAAGATTGAACGTCCTTGGGCCGGTGCTCAATGTCCAGACTTCTGCTCGCCTAGGTGGCCCAGGAAAGCAGCCACTCATTTTACTGTAAAGACAGTAGCTGCAGGTTTTACTCTAAATCAGGTGACTGAGCAGCTGCTTTAGGGTCAGAAAGCCTTGATGATTCCTGAGGGGAGCCCTTTGTCTCATTTTTGAGTCTCTGATTAGCCTGTGTGCCTGATACAATAATGTTCTCCCTGGTGGCTTCTGGTGTGCTCGGCACATGGCATTCATGGGGGAGCAGACCTTGTTTGACGTGGGGGCCTGCAGCTGTGGGGATTTGCAGGTGTTGGCATTTTTGCTGACTTCACTGCTTAGGAATTGGTTGAATTTCACCTGTTTGAAGAACCTAAATGTGTGCCATTCCCCCTGGAGCACGACTTCAGCCCTCAGGTCCCTAACCCTGTTAATGGGCTTTTACAGTAGTATTTCATCAGTGCTGAGAGAAAGCTCGTTCCTAAGGACTTAACAGAAACATTATCCAGTGCAGTTGGGCTTTATGGAACTGCAGAGACTTTATAGAGATTACAGAGAAGTGTAACTGGGTGAACATGACAGATGGTATCCAGTCAGCCAAGTGCTATCTCTTTACAGGAATTTTATTTCCTGTGTTTTTGGAGACTGTAATATTCAAATGTCACATTACACCCATCCTTGTTCTTTTGAGTCTTTAAGGATCCCATAACCTGTTTGTCTTGTCACAGCAACATAGCAGCTTTCTTCACAGCAGAAGTGTATGGAAAAGATCTGAGTGATCTTGAAGATTAGTCTGGTATGGTGTTTTTTTTCTTTCTATCTGGTTTGATCATGCATTGTTTTTGAATTGCAGCTCACAGTATGGCAGAAGAAACTCAAGATGAAAATATCACCTCTAATTTTCCATTGCTTCTGGCTCAGTGTTCTAAAGGGGAGGAACAATTTCTTATCCAATTCTCCATCTTTTTGTAATGTGAACTATTTGTTTCAGGAATTTTCCCAGCCTATGTATATTCATTCTGCTTGTGCAAAGGTCCCTGATTTCACACAGAGCTTTTGGGTGCTGCTGTTTAGTAATGGATTATCATAAAGCAGCAGAAAGAGAAAATGCAAGGGTGACACTTCTTTAACAGTGTGTTGAGGTTTAGTGGTGGTATGAGTCTGCTGTGCTTTTTGGTGCAGTTAGTGCTGGACTGCAGAGATGTGCTAGGTGAGCTTTTGGACCTTTGTCCTGGTAAAAAAAGTTATTTTCATGGAAAATGTTCCTTTATGAAGCAGTGTCAGGAAGGAACAAAAGCATTGCCTTGTTTGTCAGGCAGAAACAATAGAGCTGCTTTACTGTGGCAGACTTTTCCTTTTTAAAAAAGCCCTAAAATAAAATCAGTGACTACATGCAACTTGGACATTGTAATTAGAAACATTTCTTCCTAACTCTTTTTTCTTGCAATGGCTTCTTGAAATACACGTAATTTGCATGTTCAAAGGTGAAGTACTTGCTGTGAAAAGAGTTATTTGAATTAAGTCTTTTCAGATTTTACTTAAACTGAAATCAGTGCAATTATAGTAAAATGTAGCAAGACATTGATTTACAGAATCTTCTGCCTTCATCTCAGCAGTAAATTGTGGAGCTTCCCGTGATCATGAAGTTTCCCCCTTAAAACCTGATTTATCTTGGGTTTCTCTCTAAATGTTTTTTTAAGGAATAGAGATTATGAAAAGCTTAGAATACTAAAATTCTTGCATATATTTTCATCTTTGTTATGACATGCAGCACTATAGTAAGCCTGGCTTACTATAAATTGAATTTAATGTTGAAACTGTTTCTGCAAAATAGATTCTGTGTCTTAAAAGGGTGGTATGAAAAGTAATACTTTGACTGAAATGTGATTGTACTTTTAATGTTTTTCCCTTTAAAAAACAGGAGTTGTTTGAATCAAATGCTGTATTTGAAATTTGAAAATAATGCTGTCTAAGGATAATACTTAAGTCTCTGTGGGCCTTGGTCCAGGCAACTGATATGAATCTTTACAATATGTAGCTATTCACTCTGCTTCTTAAACCCAGCAACTAGAAAATTCTAATGAGTGGATTGTTCAAGGTCTGTATAGAAGGATGGTTTTTCCCTGAATAATTGTCTATGAGGAAATATGTACAAGCTCTGATTTGTCAGCTGAATTTGGACTAGACTGTTACTGCAGAGCTGAAGGGCTGTTTACAATATTATATATAGTGTAAAATTGCTTTTTGTTTTAAGTGGGTCAGAGCCTTAGCCAAGATGCCAGGCAGATGCATGATCCTTAATCAAATAGGAGTAAAAATGAACTTACTGGGTCTTCAGGATACTTCAGTGTGCTGAGCAGATTGCTAATATGTATGCATGCTCTTCAATAATTCAATTTTCATAAATTATAAAGTTATATTTCTCTGTTAAATCTGACTGAGTTTCACGCTGCTCCTGGGATTTTCTAGCATCACATCAAACATGTAGGCAGAATCATTCTAACAGCCTCTCTCTCTCTGAGAGATTATTTCCTGCCACCTTTTCTGTCACAGTTTTTCTGCTGTTCTGGGCCTCTAGTTTCTGACCCTCCCAGTTATTTGGACCAGAGTGCAAAAAAACCATGGACCCTTCCAAACCTGGGCAGGACAGGCTGGGTCCTCACCACGTGCACAACCCTTCCAGAGAGATGAGCAATTGATTCCTGCTCTTTTGAGAGACCAGGAAGGGCAAAGGCTGTGCTTCTGCTCGCACACTTTTGTGTTTTCCAAAGAAACAAAAGGCAGAAATCCAGAACTGGATTCCAGCTCTCGGACCCTGGAGCATCTGACAGAATGCAGGGGCTGCCAGGTGCTGCAGTGAGATGATCTGCTGAATCTATCTGTGAGAAAAGGGGTCAGTGGCACTTGCACGCTTCATCTCAGAGTCCTCTGCAGATGTTTTTCAAGGCAGCAAGAGTGAGGGCCTGATGGAATTGCTATGGAAACAGAGCTTATATTATTTATTTATTTATTTACTTACTTACTTATTTATGCATGTATGTATTTAAACCCTGACTTCCCTTAATGGCATATCTTGGAAGTCACCCGGTTTTGGGAGACTCTGTCCATTGGAAATTGTGAAATTCAAAATGTTGGCTGCTGGTCAGCAACTCCAAGGTCCAGTAGCTCTGCAGAAAACACTGACAAAGTGCAGTTTGAAACTGGAGTACTCTGTTGTAGCAGAAGATTATATAGGTTAAATTGAATTTTTTTTGTATTTGGAGTTGCGTAAGTGTTATTAGACATCAGGAAAGGAGAGAACTGCAGCTTTCCAGGGATGCTGGAACTGAGTAACTGTTAAAATAGACAGAGCTGGTGGTCATGAGGCCCTTTTAACATTACCCTGTGAAGGGTTCAGAAGAGTGGTTGGTGGGTGGGGGCAAGGCATTCTCATACCAGTCCAGTAACCTGGAGAGGGAGAGGATTGTTGAAGTAACCATATTCTGCTGAATCTTGGTATCAGTGAAGAAAGCTGGAATTCAATTTTATTTGTTGAATTTTACACTTTAACGCAAGGTGGGTCGTTAATACATACCTAAAAATGGCTGTGGAAAACTACTCAGAACTTTATAAAATATGAAGTGGGATAATAAAGGACCTGGAAGCTCCAGATGAAGTTGTCATCTGGTTTTCAAGGCATGCTGCTCTCGGTCTCAGCTTTGATTGCATATATTCAGAAGCCTTAAAAAAAAAGTCTTACAGTAAGAAGGGCAATGTCAAGAGGTGTTTTAGCATTGCAACATCCATAGGTTTTGCATGACGTTTAGTTTTTGTTTTTTGGGCAGTCCTCTGGAATGCTGAATGCAAATCTCACCATTCTCTGGCTGGGGTTTGCTGTTTGGTGTTATTTAAACTGCCACATTTACCACGCTAAGATTGGGCATTCAGAGAGTTGAAGGAGCTGTGCCTGAACCAGAATTTGCCTTGCTGTGGCTCTTCCCACACAGGACATTTTCCTGCCCCCTTGTTCCGTGCAGTGTGTTATGCCAGGGTGTGGATGCTAGGATGGTATCTGCATTGCTGCCTCTGCAGTTCTTGGGCTCTATATTAGCATCATTACACAGTTTTGGCTTTTTTTCAAGCATTGTCTGAAATGAGGAGGATTTGTTCAGGCCATTGAGCCTGAAACTTTACACTTAGGCATCTTTTACTCAACAGTTTGGCCAAAAATCTCCATTAGGGTAGTTTTACTTTCTAGCAGTGCAGCTAACACTGCTGCAGTCGTAGTGAAACACTCTTCTGCAAACCTGATACTGTACAACATGGAGGAACGTGTGTCTTCCTTTAATAACTCCTGCAATTTATACAATGAAGAATGCTTGGTGTAAAGCAGAACATTTTTATGAGCTTGAGGGATTTTTTCTTTAATCTTTTTCATGGACTATGGGTAATGCATGACTTCTACAAGAGGTGGTAATTTCATACCTGAGGTACTTGAACAGCACAGTTTCAATCTGTGGAACATCAGCCTTTTGTAGCATATAACCTAAATAAAAATTGTAAAAGGCTGATGCTACCAGTAATGCTTAATTATAGGCCTTTGATAATGCTGGCTTTGGAAAGGTGGCATTCTGCATGCCTTTATTATCTAACTCTACTATTAATGTTACTGTCTCCTAAAGACTGTGTATTAATGCATGAGATGCACATTTTTTATGCAATTTCCACTGCAATGCTGTTGATTTAAATGTAGGTCAGAATACAGGTTTGTTTGTCCTTTTTTTTTTTTTTAAGAGAAGGGGCTAATATTTTATAAGAGTGTATTGTAAGAGAAAATGAATTTTCCTTGCAAGAGGTTATTGTTTTTGTTCTATAGAAGTATTTTCCTTGTAGATGACATATTACTGTGTAAAAGATTTAATTATCTATGTTCAATGTTTAACCATGGTGTTCTTACAATAGAGACCTTTGTTCTCCAGAAAAATAAAGCCTAGTCAGTAGTTCGATAAAATACTTCACAAAAATAGCTTTCTGATTTCAATGCCAGTCTTTAATATCTAATTAATGAAAATGAATGCACAGGAGCTAATCTCCCAACTAGCACCAATTAGCAGAGAGAAATATGGCATTGAGCAGTGCTGTTTATCTTGCCTGCCTCTAAACATTGAAGTATATGGCAATAAGTGTGACTTCTCAGATATTCAGGAATAAATTATGGTTTTCAGTGTGCAAAAGATTAGGCAGTTAATTTTCCTAACATAATTTTAAATACTGCTAAGTTGCTAAGCAGTTCACTTATACTCCTCTCTTTTGTTAGGCTTTATATGCAAATTTTCAATTTCAGTGCTGTATATATTGATGTTTTGCACTAGAAGAGAGTGGAAAAGAAACCAAGCTGTAGACGGTGGATTTTGTATTTCTTTGTGAACTGCCTGAATATTCTTTTTGTTGAATTTTGTGTGAGCCAAGAGTTTTTCAATTTTTCATGGACTGCATTTAAATCCTCTGGAGCCAAGTTTTTCAGTTTAGAGCAGGCAAACTTCCATAGAACATAGTGGGAGTTTTGTATGGATAACTCCTGTGAGAGTTTCCTCCACTGGGTGCTATTAGGTGTTGTTTTGAGTGATAATTTTTTTCCAATTATGTACTCTTTGTCTTTGCAGTGTTCTGGATGATGAGGGGAGCAGCCTGCGTCAGCAGAAGCTTGACAGACAGGTAAGATTTTGGAGGAGGACCTTCTTGCTCTCTAAAGTCTGAATCCTGGAGTAATGAAAACACTGCAAATTGATAGAAAATTGCATCCTCTGATTGGGGGATGCAAAAGAGACATCTGTGGAGGCTGAAGTTAACTCACAATTCTAACTTCCATTAGAATTTGTCTTCTGTCTGTGTTCTGAGTGATTCCCACTGCCTTGGACTTGTTTGAAGCTGATGTGCAATGTATTTGTTACCCCCCTGATGGAGCAGTCACACCAGCCAACAGAGGCTGACCACAAAGTTTTTATTCAGTGAATTTAGCTCTTGTGGCTGTAACCTGGTGGCACTGTGTGCTATGTTGCCTGTTTTCTGACTGTGTTCCTGCATGACTTGGAGTCAGTGCTCCATGCATGAAATCTGAGGGGATTGTTTCATCCAGTTTTAATGGGAGTTGAAGTTTCTGTTCTTACTTTGATTTCTGTGGTCCCCTTCTCAAAAAACATTGCCATTTTTATAGTTAAACCTTGTGAGTTTAATTTTACCCTTTTCTATTCCCACTGTTTCATCAGCTTGCCTGTCTACCAGCATCTCATTTTCAAATTCAAGTACTTTCTATTTATGCAATAATCCTGTACTTAATTCTGATTATGTTGGAGTCATGTTGAGGTGTTAACACAACTTATGGAGCTGAAAGAGTTCACTCCATTTTTAGTCTTCAGTTTTATTGCATCTCCTTTCTAGAAGCTCAAACATCACTGTACAGAAGCACAGAAATGGAAAGGTAATGGATAAGTAAAATTAACAGTACAGTTCTCTGAGGTTGTGGAAGAGGGCTCAAATAAGGTCCCTATGGTGCCACTGGATGCTGAAGGTTTTGGGTTTCAGCAGGTCCAGCTGAGAAATTTAAGTGTTTAATTAAAGTTCATCTATTATAGCTGTTAAATTAGGCTCGTGTCCAGTATTATCACTTGATTCTAGTTTGCAGTTACCTGCTTTTAATTTACAGAAACTGAAATTGGCATCTCTGCCTCATGCCCTTGCTTACCCTCCCATTGCTTCACAGCCAGTATTCTCACACTGTCGTTTTCCCAAGGGCTCTTTCCAAGCAGGCTCTGACAGCTGGTAGGCTGCTCAGAAAGATGTATTTTAATTATTTGCTGTTTTCAGCAGAAGGTGTTTCAGCAGTGGGTCGGCTGTGGTTTTTTGGAAAGATTTCCTATCCCCCACACCCCAATATCCCGCTTGCCGGCTGCCGGGGACGGTGTAAAGCTGACCGCTGTTTTCCATCACAGGCTGCTGCCGTTTTGGAGGCCAGTAACAGCTGCTTTTCTTTGTGCTTTCTCCAGAGAGCACTGCTGGAACAGAAGCAGAAGAAGAAGCGGCAGGAGCCACTGATGGTTCAGTCCAACGTGGACAGCCGGGCGAGGGCGCGCAGGACGAAACACTCGGAGGAGCAGGCCCCGCTGGTTGAATCCTATCTCAACAGCAACAGCAGCACCATTTATCATGGTACAGAATGTCACCTCTGCAGGTGTATTTGCTGAGAGCCCTGGTGTGGTGCTCTCCCTGTGCATTTTATGCTTGTAAGAAAAAAAGGCTCTCATTTTGCATATTTTTGTAGATAATTGGTATCCTCCACTTGTGTTTGGGGGTAAAACCATCAGAACTTGCAGCTGTAGCCCAGCAGGAGGGAGCAAGGTAACTAGCTGCCACTTCAGTGCTGAACTGGGAAAGAGACAGCTCATCCCTTCTGCCATGACTATTTAAGTGTCTTCAGCCTTGGTTCCTACTAAGTTGATGGTTCCACTCTGAATATTCCTCTCCACGTAATTTTGCTTAAGCCTGACAGCGGTAATGATCAATTTGAAACCTATTAACTAAATTTAGCTAGGACTACATATAATAATTTCAGAGATACTGTGTTTCTGCAAAGTCCATTAAAACAGGCAGAGAAGAACATTTCAAACTTGCGCGATGTGTCTGCTTTGTTATTAAAGATGACAGGATCCAGTAGGGACAGAGACACTTCAGGTGTCACACCCACAGGGGAAAAACATTATAATGCCATTTCTTTTCAAAGACTTCAATAATCAGAAATAAATTCTAAGGAAACCAGGCATTATTTAGTTCTGTCCTCATATGGCCTGTGCTTTTTGGCCCCCTAATGGTATGGGCATACTTTTCCTCAGGATTTCCTAAGGGGAAACTTGGGTAATCCTTGTCCAGAATTTGACTATTGTAGATATTTTTCCAGGTTGCTAACACCTCCAAGATATATCAAGAGCAGTAATTTTCCAATTTCTTGTTTTGCAGATCATTTAGTTGAATTTAATTCACAAGGGATTCATAAGCTTCAAAAGCAAAATGCTTCCTTCCCTGATTATTGATGAATTTGTGGGACTGGAGCTGAAAGCTGCTGGTATTGATTGGGAATGCAATTGGCAGTTTTCTGGTTGGGGATGGTGTTAGCTGGCAGGGTACTTAGGTTTTGGAGTTTAGATATTAAATATTATGATGTCCTTGTGAATCTACCTCTTCAATGAAAAAAACAGACCAGACAGTATATTACTCTTATATAAACAAAAACTTTACCCAGCATTCTATTCAAATTTCTGTTAGTTTTACTCCATTTGCTGTACTTTTTGTCTCTGTTGTTTCATTTTCACTTGATGGTCATATTTTTCCACAAGGACAGGTATTTAGTGGACTAACAAATCCTGCTCTGAGAAGTGCAGGCTTCAGAGTATTTCCCCCTGGTTAGCAATCAGTGGAAAATTTTGGTTGATTACAGCTACAGAATTTACTGTTAGAATCTGGAAATTGCATTGCTCAAATGTTGAGGTTTTGGTAATAATGAGCCTTTTTAATCTTGTTTCTGCAAGCAAATAGGTTACCATAAGTGGTTTCAAATGGAGAATTATTTTTTCAACTTAGTATTATTTTAATTATGTTTTTATCTAATAAATATTAAAAACATTAGTAATATTTCTCTCTCTTTACTGTTTCTCAGGGTCTGGGATGTAATCTTTTAAGATTAAACTGGATTTCTTTCCAGTCTAAACCAAAACATTTGATTTAGCACAAACATTGAGATTGTTTATTTTTTAATCGGACAAAATAGAAATTTTCTGGTTTTCCTCTTTGACTCAAGAGTTTATCAAAGGTACAGAGCTGTTCTAAGGAATAATATCTTATAGTACAGACATGGTGCTGTTTACTAAACCCCCTGTATTTTCAGTTGATCAAGGTTTTAATTTTCAAAGTCAAAGACATTATCATCCCATAATTGCTAACAAATTTCATATATGCAATAACTTAGCTAAATTTTGCACCAGTTTGCACCAGACTGGACTTTCTCACTATAAGTGGGATTAGCTGTGCTCTTAATTCATATTATACGACACCATTCACTGGAATACTTAGAATTTATTTTCCCTAAGTCAGTTTGTTCTAAATTTGTCTCTCAAACCCTTTAAATGTTTCACAAGGTTTCAGAGAAGCAAAAAATTACAATGTTTCTCATATTCAACACGACATTTGTTAATCCCTTGGGATAGCTCCCCTTGTAATAAACCATGCAGCTTGCAAGAGCCAGCTCAGGAGAATTTAATTACCTAGCAGAGTGTTTTATTGCCTTGTAAAATCCTTTGTTAGGCACGTTGCTTTTGAAAATATTATAGGAACTCCAGAAGTGTCCCTTTTTGGTGTGGCCTTCTCTGGGAGTGTGCTTGATGTCTTCAGTCCCCAGTTCGCATGGCGCGTTTTGGGGTCCGATGACCATTTTTGACTGTGGCATTGAGCTCCAGGGCTGGCATTTTTTCCCCTTTCAATGAAAACATTTGTCTGTGGCAGTGTCGGATGCATGAGACAGCTGGGCTGTTTCTAAAGAACTATTCTGCTCTTTTCCGTTCATTTGTTGCTGTTATGGGCATGCTGATTTTGAGTTAAGAATGACTCTTTGATGGGAGTTGACTCTCTGCTGAATGAGCTACACTGCTTGGATGAGCATGTTTGTGAAATCAATTCCTGTGCTAGCAAATGCTACAGAAAGAACACTTCTTTCCACCTATCATCCTGCTCTACTCTCCTTTTTAGCTTGTACTAATTCTGTGTAGCACAAAAGTACTTGTTGATTTCAAGAAATAATTGGATGCCTGTGTGTAGATATCTCTATGGTACTTTGAGCAAAGTGGGTCAGAGATAACATCTCAGCAATTCTCAGATGCTGGGCTTTCTGTGCTGGGAAATTCTCCTTCATGCACTGCCATTGCTTGTTCTGATGCCATTATCTGTGCTGGGAAATTCTCCTTCTTACACTGCCATTGCTTATTCTGATGCCATTATCTCTGCTGCAATGGTTCCCTCATGGGCAACTCTACTCTGCAATAAAAACTCATTTCATTCCAGAATAATTATCAGAGCTCAGTGATTATTGTTCTGGAGTAGCACATGGGCCTGGTGAGCTGCTTGTGGTTAGATAGAGTAGAACACTGTATTTCACTAGTTAAGCTAATTGTGTATTACCAGAAAGGCCATAACTGTTTTCTTACATGACTTCAAGGCAGAGAAGTGACACACTGGTAGGACAAAATGGTATTTACATTCTCTGCCAAGTGTTGCTAGCAATTCCTCTGGGAACCACGAGACTTTTAAGAAGATGGGTGTCCTTCCAATGAGGAAGGGGCTCTGCAGAATCCATCATGCCCAAGGCTCCACACAAAAAATTTCTTCTCTTTTGTACCCGTGTTTCACCTACAGGTAAAAGTCTTTGGACACTATAGCTTGTAAATGAGTTGCATGTTCTTTAAACCCTTTTGTTGTTGCCAGAAGGCCTAAGTAGCTAATAACAACTGAAGTTATCTGTGGGAAATGAGATGAATTAGGTTGAAAAGAAAAACTTGAAATAAAATCTCCTTGGCACTCTGGTCTGTAAGGGGTTAGTTTGAGCCAGAGTCCCAGGCAGTGGTAGGTCACACAGTCATCAGCACCTGTAGATCAGGTAGTTAGAGATGGCCCTGCATTTATCAGCCTGCCAATTCAAGGAATAGGAATCCTTCCACTGACTTCTAACATGTGGTTCTAGTTGGTGCTACTTACAATAAAGCCCCTCTCTCTCTCTGTAACAACATTTTGTATTGCTGTTAAATTTAAATTCTATATAAAAGGCAACAAAGGCATTCATTCACAGGAAGAAATTTAACCCCTCTTTGTAGGAGAGATCACTTACATTGTCTTCTGGTTTATTTTCAATTCAGTGTCCTTCATAAGGACATGCTGCTACCTGTTTGTTTAAAGTTTCTTTAAAATTTCACTTGCCATTCTGTAGTGTGCCACAGTTACATTTGCCTGCTTGTTTTCATGTATTTCTGCTCAACTTATTTTGTGAAGTTTATGGAACACCTGAACAAACATTTTAGCCTGATTTGAAGCTGCAAAATTCTGCTACAAATACAGTTCTTTTCAATCTGGATTGCAAATACTGAGCATTCCTGGAGCCAAATAGCATGCAGAGATACACTAATTACTGCAACAATTTAATTACATTATTTAATTACATTTAATGTAAATGCTGAAAGCCCATTTTTATAGAGATTTTACGTCTGTGAAAATGGTGAATTTCCATTGGGGAGTGATTTTTCTTTTCACAGCGCTGAGGAAGGCAGAGATTTGAATGAGTGCCAGATATGCTTTCATTAATATTGCTATACTTTGTTGCAGCTGTGGCTTTTTTTTAATAAGACTTGAAATTAAAAATGTTTTCAATTAGATACTCTCAGAGTAATTTTCATTGCAACTTCCAATTTAGAGATTTAGATTAACCATGTGTAAAAAGGCAAAATGCCTTTTTTACTTTTCTCCTTTTGACATTTGGCAGCACATCTAGATGTACTGGTTGTGTGGTGTGTTAAACAGACTTTTGATGACAATTCATAGCTTTGGGTTGTTAAATTTGACATGTCATTTTGTTATTTACCATGAATGATGAGAGAGTTTTCTGATGAGTATCCAAAGCTGTCAGCTTTAAAAGATGACATCAGTTATCTATTCATTTAAAAAAATCATATATTTGCCTGTTCATCAAAAGAGTGTCTCACCATCCCTGTTTCCCACTGACCTTGAAATGAGAAGGTATTAGTTTATTTTTTGAAGATGGCAAGGAATGTTCTTTCCAAAGGGCTGTTAATACTGGGAGATCAGGCAGCACTCCAAACATCATGTGGGAAAAATACTTAACTTGCAATAAGCATATATTCTGAAATCTTTATTTGAGCCACAGTCTCCTCACCTTAATCTTTAAAGCATCTTTTTGATTTGTCAGCAGTCCTTGCTGCACCAGTGCATTTCCAAAGTGAACAAGCTAGCCCAGCAGCGAGAGCAGTGGGTAGCAAGCGTTCCACAGGTCTTCTCCTGGTTCTTGGTACCCAACGGTTTGAGAGGAAAGTTTAGAGGGAATAGCCTGAGAAACTCCCTTCTCTTGCCTTTAATGTCCCACTAAAGTGTATTTACCTTCAGTTCCTACTTCCTATTTAGCTGTTTTCTGTCCTGGGCAGTGTTTCAGGAGCGAGGAGGGGAGGGTGCCCCAGCAGAGGAGATGCCCCTGCTGGCAGAGCCCCATCCCAAAAGCTGTGGCACAGCACGCAGAGATGGCTGCTCCCAACAGGATTCCCTGCAGTCCCCGACGTGACAAGGGATGAGCAGGGGCCAGGGCCTTCCAGGAGGCCAGTCAGGGTGCAAAGGAGATGTTGCAGTGCTGGGCAGCAGCACCTACAGCACAGTCCTGGGCTCAGCTGGAAGAAAGCCCGTGGGCAGTGTGCAGGTGGAAGCCTCCGGGGAGGCTCGTCAGGGCAATTAAAGCCTAGCTGTGCCCTCAAGGCCCCAGTATTGCAAAGTAATTATGTAATTTCTCACTGTCTTTAATCTTCCTGGCATAGGGTTTTCATGGACCATTTTAGCTTTCTTTATTAGTTGTCTGCTTTCCCAAAGTCTAATTCATTACTATCAACTCTCCACTTCACATGCTTCCTTTCCTTACCCCCTCCCTGGGATTAGGCAGCAGATACTTGGGGGGTTCAGAAGAATCTTTTATTTAATTCCTTCCCTCGTTCTCTCTGAGGTACTCTTAGACCAGTGAGCTTTTAATAATGCCCTTAAGCAGCACCAAGTTCCCATGTACATTGGTTGCTCTTTTTTTGGAGCACTAAAAAAACCATTCCATTTCACTTCTGAGTATTTTCAGGTTTGCAGCATCAGCCTGGTCATCACATCACTGTTAGAGGCATAAACTGCAAGGAGCCTTAGGGAATTTATTGGCAATAAGGTTCTGAGAATCTGGAATCCTAGAATCTGACTCTAAGTTATTAGCTGGAGGAGTACTGCGTTTGATTATAAGCATTTTGAAGCAGAAATCAACTCTTTGCATTTGATTAAACAGTAACTAACACACCAAAGTCTTGCCTTGATTCAGGTCCTTGTATTTAACTATTTGGTTGGTCTATGTAAAACTAATAAAAATATTTCATTGCATTGTAAAATATTGTGGGTTTGCCCATCTTCAGAATATTTCTGATAGACTCCAGTGTCTTTTAAATGATTGTAGAAATACTAGACCAGTTCAGAATTTAAGTTGATTAAATAAAGTAATAATAAAAACAGCAGCAAGATTAACTAAGGCTAGAACTTTACAAAGTAAAGCAACGAGCCATTCTTGCAGTGAAACACAAGAGCATCTCAGGCAGCAGTAAGAAAAGGACAACCAATTCACATTGATTTGCTAAGGTACACCCTGACTGAGCTGTAGTTTAACTTCCTTTGCATGGTGCTCATTCTGGGATTCACTTTCTTGTTGAGAGGATGTTGGTAAATAGAATGAATATTTGCCTTATACAATGTTTGCCTTGTACTTGCCTCACATACCTCATTGTCTGGTTCACCCTCTCTCCACTTAGTGTTTTCCAGACAGACTGTACAATTTTAGAATTCTTTTTTTTTTGCTTTTTGTGATTTTTCATTTACTTCATTCTTCACATAATGCACTGATGAAAGCACCCTTTTTTAGCACATGGCATTTTTCTGTGATAGAGATTGGTAAGTTATGATTCATAGATGTTTTTTTTCTTCCTCTAAGATCATAAGAGTGTGCAAGCGCTCATATCAAGAAGTATGGACATACAAATGGCAAAATAAATCTGCATTTTCATTCATGCTACTTTGAAACTAATTTCCTGTGTGAACTTCTCATCGTGCAGGCCAGATGGAAAGATGTGTTTTTCATTTTCATTCACTCATATAAATATATGTGGGTAACTTACAGAATTGAAAAAGAAGTTGAGTTGTCTGCACCACAGTTCACTCACACAAGCTGCATCCTTGTACTTGACTGTGCATTGCAGCTTTTTCCCTGTAACCTGGAGTGTTGTCCACCAGGGAACTGGTTCATGGGAGGGGCTTCTGTTTTCCTCTTTTCTGAGTCAGTGACAAAGCCCTTCTGTACTCACCTGTGTTATGGTAACAGACTGTTTGTTCCTCTTTTCTCTTCATCTCAGATCCTGAATTAATACTGCAATCTGTGCTCCTTTCTGTCTCCCAAAAAATACTTTTTTTAATACTCTGTTGAGGCTAGTAGTCAGTACTTGATTTAATGAACATGGATAAATAATACTGGAATTAAAGTCATGTCATTGTTTTATTTGTAAGCTTGGCATTTTTCTCAAAGCTATTTTTTACAATTTATAAGTTCAAACTAGAATGAAATGCCAGGTCTGAGAGTCCAGTGGATTTTTCTGTTTGGAATGCTGACTCACTACAGCACTTGCTCCTCCATTTTTTCATGTCTGAGTGCAAATTCTAGTACAAACAAATAATTCTTACTGAAAAGGCAAAGCTCTGGGTTTTTTAAGTGAAGATTTTAATACTCTGGGGTAGGGCATCTGAAGTATTGGGATAGATTTTCAAATGTAGTTTCCTACTGTTAAGGATAATGTCAGTAGGGATTTTAAAAGCTGCCTAAATATCTATCTCTAGTGAAATTATTGCATTTTTGAGTGACAGTCTTTGAAACTTCATACCCATATAGCTACATTTAAGGTTCTTAATTTATTTATCCTCTGCTGCTGCCTATCATTGTTTTTAACTTTTTGATGTCCAGTGAAGGACATAATCATATTGTTGTATCAGTGACTATTATTTAGGGAGCCAATTTATCTCATTTTCCTTATTCAGGCTTTCTTGCAGGGAGCTGTTAATTGTTTTCTGGGGCAATCTAGAGCCCGTGGAGAATGCAGGCTAGAGTTAACCTCAAGGTTTCCACCCTGCTGAGAAGGGACATTCTTGTCAGTCTGTTAGATAATGATCCAAAGATGCAGTAGAGGGCAGAGGGGAAGACATTTGATCCCCTGACAACGTGGCTGGGGATAAACACTGCCTCTCTGACTCACTTCACCTCCACAGAGGCAGCCTGGAAGGGAGTGCTGGTTCCAGAAGTTCAAAGCTCCACATGCTCATGACCAGCTGCAGGCGAGCACAGAGGGCTTAGAAATGGTCCTCCTTCCAAGTCTCTGGGACAGGAGAAAGCACTGGAAACGGAAAACAGGATTTTTTACTTTGCTCCACATCCAAGCCTGCTGGACCCACTGAGTGGGGAGGCTCATAGACCTGTCCCTGTAGGTTTGCAGGCTGCAAGGATCCAAGTCCTGGCTGGCCTGTTGACAGGAGCTGCTGTGCTGCACAAACCTCCCCTTCCCAGCACACTGCTGTGGGCAGGTGCTTGGAGAGGTTAGTTCTTGGAGCAGGGCACAGCCAGGGCAAGGGTATAACCAACTGCCCTGATCTGGATTGGTACAGAAAGCAAACATTCTTTGGTATCTGTAGAGACAGCACCAGAGAAACCATGAGTGAGTGGATGAGCCTTAGCCAAGGTCTGCTATTTACCAAATAGCTAAAAGCTAAGAACAAGGTGGTTCTGTGGTGGAGATGGCATGTTGGGATTAAATTTGGATTTATTCTAAAGGTAGTGCTTTAAATGTAATGGGTCCTTTAGAAACAGGACGTTCTGTGCCAATTCCTTTCATGAACCCAGGCACAGTATCATTATCTTTATGATTTAAATCTTATTTTGCAGCCTCCATCACTCGTGTCTGAAAGGCCCATTTACCACAGACAGCTGCAAAGGTTTATGCTCAGAATGGCTGCTGGGCTGAAATCCTGTTCTCTGCCTCATAGAGTAGAGCAATGGAAATACTCCCTTCTCTGTCCTTTGGAGCCTCCTCACTGAACTTATCATCAGATACCTCTTACTCAAAGTTTTGAGGCAAAAGTAACTCAAAAAACTTCAGGGCTTTACTTGTAAGATCAAAGAGTTGCTGGCAAGATAGAGAAGTCTTTAACTTTGCAATTAATAATGTCAGAAAGTTTCATCCTTTGCTGATTAATCATTGCTTTGGACCAAGTAAATGGTGCTTCTTCTGAGTGAACGAATACAGACAGATTTAAAATGATTTAGAGAACTGTCTGGCCATTTAATATAGGTCATTTGTAAAGTACTGAATTTAATTATAAATGTGGATTATCATCTTCAAAACAATTAAAAGAACACAGCCTAGTTTTTAAAGAGAGACTGAGGTGCAAATACATCACCGGTGCTGGCTTGGCAAATCACACCCATTTACAGACTGTGGGGAGGGGCTCTGCTTCCCTGCTCAGGGTGAGGCTGCCATGCCCATGGAAGAAGGCCCCAGTGTACTCTCTTTTCTGTGCCATTTCCCCTGGTGTCCTGTGCACTCCCTCTTTGACTTTGTCCTACTCATTTCCAGTGCTGCTTTCCACTCAGCAAAGGGATTGCAGTCCTGTGATTGTGTCTGACAATGACAGGCATGAGAAATTGGGTGGTGACAAGCTGTTTCTTGGGACTCCAAGTCTCCCCTCTCATAATTTCCCGTATATTCTCTGTAGAAGTGGAACTCCTCCTCTGCACAGTGAGAAAGGGAGCATGTGTTGATGGAGTGCCTCAGGTGCCTGCTGTGTTGTGAATGCAATGCTACTCATAACAGATTGCTGTGCTGGGGAGGGTTTGGGAGCTACAGTCTACACAGGCATGACTAAATCTGTTTCATCTTTCTCCTCTGAGAATCTCCTTGGCGTTTCTATTTCTATTCATGCGCTTGAAGGATTTGCTGAAGAGGAAAGTTGCTTCACAGACCAGAAGCTTAGGGAGAATTTTCCCCTTCAGAGAAAGAATAGTGTCAGTCCACACGTCATTGAGAATCATTTAGTCTTTTGGGGGTATAAGAAGTTTTTCTGGATATTTTAAAGGTAATTTTAGGGCAAGCAGTTCTTTCCAGTAATGGTCCTTAGTGGACATTTTTTATCCTTTTAAAGAAAGTACTTTAGCTTTGGGAAAAAGAAAGGGTGGCCCATGGTGCCAGGGAGAGAAACCACAGTCATCCCATGAAACCAGTGGGGCTTAGTACTTACCAGAGACCAGCAGCCAACCCCAAAATCTCTTAGTGCCCACCTACAGTTTGGGGAGTGAAGTTTGACAGTTTCTTTATGCATTTGTGAGGTTTATCTAACTTCAAGGTTTGGTCTAGCCAGAAGAAAGAGTTATGACGTGTGTTGCTTTCACAGACTCAAATATTGACCTCAAAGTGTGTCATGCTTTTAGGAAAATGATAAAGCTTCTTTTTACTCTGAAAGCAAGGGGCACTGCATGAATTATGCTGACGTTCACAGTTTATGCCATGCACATTTTGTAGAGAGTCCTTCCACAGAATTAATTAATTTGTGCATGCTACAAAATAGGAAGAGTTTTTAAATTCAGATGGGGTATAATTCCACCGTAAAATGCATGGCCAGTCTTCTCTTCATGCTGTGTTACACAATTGTGCAAGATGTGCTTTGAAAGTAACCTTCAGATGATTCCTTGTTTAGAGAGTTAGGATGTAGCTTTAAGCATGGATGCTCCAAAGTCAAAATAAAATTTTTCTGCCTTCGTGCTGCCACAGTTGATGATCATTCTGGCAGAGCTTTACTATGTCCTACAATAGCTAAGTAACACAATAATATTCTGATGTCACTTTCAGACTGACAGTTAGGAGTTGATATATTATTGTGGGGAGGAAAAATGTAAGGAAATATATCTCAGCTAGCCTAACACTTTCAGATTTTCACTGTAGCTTTGCAAATTCTGGTTTACTTGACTCTCCTCACTGCATGAATTGTCTGAAATACCAAACTCTGCTATGATTGCTTTCTCTTTTATGCTTCACAAAGTTCTCAATTCATTCTCTCGTCTCTCTCTCTCTCTTTGTTTCTCTCTTCTCTCTCTGTTTTGTTTCTTTGGTGGGGTACCCTGAATCTCTGAAGCAGTGCAGGAGGCTGAACAGGAAGATGTAAAGGTGGTAGTGGACGCCCAAGCTCCGAAACCAGCTAAAAAAACCAAGGCAGCAGCTGCGAGCTGTCAGAGTAGCAGCACCAGAAAGGAGAAAAAAGGGAAACACAAAGGTTAGCTGCATGCAGCTGCATGTCAGATGTTGAATTCATTATTTTGCTGTGAATTCTCTTTCTCTTGTTTTTTATATAATTTCTTTGAAAACCTGAAAATTGTCTAAAAGTAATTTCCTGAAATTTTTCTGAGGTTGGAAAATGTATGTGACTTGGTCTTGTCTGGGCATGTACAGCCTTGGAGTTGAAAAATTTGTAAATGGAGTCTTTTCCAAAGGAGAGTGTTTGTTCAAATTGCAGAGGAGGAAGAAAGTTCTGAAGGAAAGATCATGGTATTTTCCTGCAGCATTAAGAAAAAGAGAACCATCTTACAAGAGTGTGCTTTTTTAGATTATCTGAAAGTAATCTAGTTTGGAGACGGAGCCTTAAATTGCAGCTGCTTCTGTCCAGACTCTTACTGAGGTTTAAATTATACAAATTAAAGGTTAAGGGGACATTTTGAAAATCAATTCAACAAAACTGAGATAACATCCTCAAAGGAGTTTTTCAAGCTGTTACTTCAGTGTTGCTTTGTCCCACGTGGCTGATGAATGGGAGGTGTTCATACGAAAAATCTTTGCAATGATTTTGTGTGCTGAAAAAAATACACTATTGGTAATGTGAAAAGGGTAGGTGGAAATGACATTGCCACTCTCAGATTTAAAATTTGAGCTAGATGGAAGATGTAATGAGCTACTTTACTGGTATTCAACTTTATGTGTGTATATGTATATATATATGCATATACATATGTGTGTGTGTATATATATATATGTGTGTATATTTATGTATATGTACACTCACAAAAAAAGAGAGACTGTTGTAGCACATGCAGTTACTTTTTGTTTGGTGGTGAATGACTAATGAAGTGAAATAGCTTTCCAATAATTTGCAGTTTTTGAATAAGGCCACTGTAACACTGCCCTGCCTGGACTGTACTTTATTCCTGCCCTGTGCATGCCCAACAGTTTCTCCACCATTTCTTCAGTGAGAAAGTAGTGTATATCCTTGACAAGTCTCTTTAAAGATAGCAATGACTAATAAGGTTAATTATTGAGGTCAAAGTATTGGGGCTTATCTGTAGGGATTTTGCAGGACTTGAGCCTACCTTAGTAAAATCCTTTGCGTATTGCAGCTTAATTCTTGAGATCTGAATCTACAGCATTTCTCTGTCTGTAATTCTTTTGGCTGCAAAGGGAGCTCTGGGTTATACAGCCTTTAGGACCTGGCCCTGAGCTAAAGGCTATTCATATATATGAGAAAAGATGGTGTGTGTCAAAGGTACAATTAACTGAATGTAAAAATTGTTGGCAAAATAAATGAACAGAAAGCAAACGTTTCCCAGTTTAATGGAAAAAGTAATGACATTCCAGCATAGTAATACAAATGCCAAATTTTATTTTGAGGTACATCTTGCTGAAGAGTAAAAATTCTTTTGCTAGTTCAAAAGAAAACCTGTAAGGGAGCATTATGTGAGCTAATACTTAAATCATGGTTATGGTGTAGCCTCGAGGCTCTGTTTTATCTCATATAATGCCTCTTTTGACATGCCTATGTCTGTACTGTGTTCAGAACTGAAGAGATGGTGCTGCACAGTGTTTTTTATCATCCCACAGCAGGTACCACCTAATAGTTTTCTCACATGCCAGTAATAATTTTACTCATCTTCTGAAAAATCCCCCAAGCAGGCAAACATTGGCCTGTGTTAATAAAAGCAACTTGTGCCAGTAAAAGTAAAGTCACTTTGTGTAGACTGAGAACTCTGGCATGCTGACACTGCTCCATGTGTTGAGAGCTGATATTGTTAGCTCTAGAAACCTCAGCCTCTGCTGCAATTCTTACTGCTCCTCCTGCTGTGCTATGGGAACTCTTCCCTGGCCTTCAGCATTTGCCCATCATTTCCATGTTTTCAGAGAGTGGAGGTGTTGTTCATCAATTATACTAAAAAAAAGTTGAGTGTCTCCTCTCCTGAGGTTCCTGCTGCTGATCAGTAGCAAATGAAAGTCAGTTAAAGGATGTTCAGAGCATATACATGGCACCTCATTGAGCTGGTCTACTTCTTCTGTAAACTGGTATTTAACTGTTTATTCATATATAATCTCACCCTTGGAATGATATCTGGTTTACCTTTGACAGTGTTGTAAACTTGGGAGGATTATAACTGGATTTCCAGTCTTCCATCCTTATCAAAGCTGCAAAATATTTTTTTTATTGGATGTAAAAGTAAAACCAAAGGCTTCTTTAAAACTCCAGAGGGATTTTGCTGATAAATCCACTAGAAACATAGCTAATTTTGTACTTAGGAATGAAGAAAATGCAAGTAGAACTTGTGGAACTTGTATTCATTTTCAGTTATTTTTTAAAATAAATGGGAGTCTTAAGATTTTTTTTTATAGCAATATTGAATGGATTTGCTAATAACTTCAGATCTAACAATGAAAATGGATGAAGGGCAATTGGTTTTATGCCATGTTTTGCCACAAGAGATTGTTGGGCGGAGTTCATTGGTAATTAGAGCAAATTTTGGGAAATTTTAGGTTCTGCTTTTAGCTTTGCAGTTGCTTCAGGTTTCCACTCTGAGTGTAACCTTTGTATGTCCTGTAAATGAGCAGGATGAATGCTGAGGGGTGAGTGCACTTAACATGCTAAAATAGCATTTTAAAGGGTTTTGTTAGTATTTAGCTATAGTGGACCTTCCCTTTCTAAGCATAGCTGGGCTCTTTGTGTTTTAAGAAAAAAGAACATTTAGACCAGATCCCATGAATAAGAAGCTAATTCAGAGCAAAAAATGGTTGAATTATACATGAGTAGCTGTTGAAGCTGTAGTGTAATGACTGCACTCTGGTTTTAGATGTGTAATGCTTTTTTAAGTGGCTTAAAGAGTGATGAAGCTGTGATCAGAACAATGTGCTAAAGACAAACGTGAGAGAAATATCAGGTTTAATGAGGTTACACTGGCAAAAAGGAAGGAATGTAGCTAACTGCTCATGTCAGTGCACTTTGTAATTCCTGATGGGTAACATGGTATTCAGCAATTTTTTCTAAATCTTTGATTATTACTGGTATTTCTTAATGGCAGTGTGCAGTCTGCACTGTGCCTATTTTTAAAAAGAACCATAATTTTTGTGGGACAGAGCCTGGAACTGCAGTAAATTGATGACATTTTGTAGTAGCTTAGCTCATTAAACTGGTATTTCTGAAAGCTTTGGTCTGACAGTTTATTGCTTGGCATAATATTCAGTATTGGACAAAAAAACCCAGATGTAACAAATGTGTCTGTAAAGTGGTTGTCTTTCCAGTGGAAACAGTGGGTCAAATTCTGGTTTGATTTGTGGCAGGTTGGGGTGATTCAGGATAGCAGTGAACCCAGTGTACAGCATCACTAGGTGGTTCAACAGAAAAATCATGCAGATTAGTGAAAATATTTGCAGCAGGAACCTATGAAAAGTATGCATCCTACACAGTATTACAAAACCAGAGCATCTTTAGCTATCAGATGTCTTGATGGTTCTTCAAAAGGAGATTCATGAAAGTTTATCAGGTACGTAGTGTGTGGTTTTTGTTTAGTAGGGGTTTTTTTCCCCTAAAATAGGCTTACAAAGAAGTTAATAAATATACAGGACAAAGTACATTTTGTGGCTATGTGCAGTGAATGGAGCAAATCAGGAAGATAAAACAGAATGTTTAAAAAACCCCAGAAAAGCATGTGAAGCCAGGAGTTAATACAAAGTGAAATCTGATACCAAAAATTCAGGAATCATTCTGTGAGAAGTTATTGGTGGTTGGTTGGGTTTAGTTTTTCTTCCCCAAACTCTTGCACTTAGACTATGTAAGCACATTCTAGGAAAACCCTGCTCTGAACTGCCATGGACAGCACAAATGAAGATTTTTATCAGTGAAATCAGGAGCTTGGATGTGCTTAAAATATCAAAATAAACCATACTTGTGCAGACATTTTTCTCTTGTGTGGTACCTTAAATGTGAGTGGCACGTTGGGAGTTGCCTGCTGGCTTTGTGGGAGCTGGGAAGCAGACGAGCTGCTCTGACACAGGAGCTTTTCCTGCCAGGGTGGCTATCCCATGTTTTCATTTGGTTGGCTTCTCCCGTGTTTCTTCTCTCTCTTTCACGCCTGTCTGACTGTTGTGATTTGTGCATCCTGTCCCGCTCTCATATGTAACAAGCAGCTACATTAACACTGGCTGGCTCAGAAAGCAGCAGCAGTTGTTGGGTGAGGAGCATCAGTTCTCACTGAAGCGCTTCCTTTCTGATGGGGGGAGGGAAGTTCCTGTCAAGCAGATTTGTCTCAGCCTCCCTGGGCACTAAAACAAAAGGAGGGACAGTAAGTGAGTTTCCACCAGGAAAAGTCTTGTTATTTCTAGATCTGGCAAACCTTTCTGGCTGTGCTTTGGCAACACATGAACTTGATTGTGAAGATGTAATTTTGACCTCCTAAGGATAAAGATTTATGAATTTGCAGTTCCTGCTGCTGTTTTCTAGATTTCATCAAAGTGAATATAGAACTTAGTGCTCAAGGTCTTGCTTTTAGTGTCCTCATCTGGTGCTAGCAGTAGTCCAGTGGAGGTTTGGACTAAATCACCCCTAGATGTCCTTTCAAAAGAAAATTTCTATTTCTTCCCTTTTCCTCTAAACAAATCCCTTTGTGATTTTGCAGTTGCTTGAACCCCTATCAGTGGATGCACAGCCCCACTGAGAACAGGAATATACTGGGAAATGCCTTAGAAAATATTGACAGCAGGGTGTGCTTTAAGCCAAGTTCTCTGAAGGATGAAAACTGTTCTGGTGTCAGATCTCCCTGTGGTTCCCTGTCCTTGGCCTGAGAGCAGCCATCCTGTGAAGGGCTGTGCTGCCATCCCTCAGCTGGAGGGAGAGCTGCTCTGCAGGGGTCTGGAGTAGCAGTGGCACCCACAGCTTTGGGTGTTGTCCACGTGGATTTGACTCCGCTGTCAGACCAGTAACTGAGCTCAGAAAAAGTGTGTTCTGATCCTCCTGCCTGGCCTTGGTCAGCTCTCCAGGTCTGATCTGCAAAGGGCTTAACCCTGTTCTGGGTCTGTGTGCAGTATGCCCAGCTTCGTATGTCAAACTCGTGCCCTACATGCTCTATAAAATGGGAACAAGAACTTTTCCATCCTGCAGCTCCTCATTTGGAAAGCAGAGACAGAATTACTTGTTTTCTGTGCTATGTTCCTTTCCTGATACATAATCTTGTTTGCCATTCTATAGTTTTGATTAACAGCTTCTAAGAGATTGGTGCTGCCTATTTATAAATATTGTCTAGAAGATTTTAGGTGCTAAGAGAATACAGAGATTGATGAATAGTAGTTTATAGGATGGAAATGCCAGCAATGCTCATTTGCCAATGGTTTTTTTTTTTCCCCAATATTGCTTAGTTTTCATTTCTGATCCCTCTGGATTTCATCTGAGACACGGCCTTGTCAAAGGGTACCAAAAGCCTTTTCTGGAGGGACTGGTGTTCCAAGGGTTATTTCAATCTTCTTTTATCTCTGCCCTCTTTCACATTTGCCTCTCAAAAATTCCTCTTTCTTCTTAGCAGCTATTCACGGCTGTCTCTGTCAGACATTTTCCCTACCTGATTTTTGGGAAGGACTCTAAAAAATGCTGACCATGGCAAGAAAAACTTTCTTTTTTGGCACAACCCACTCAGCCTCTTTGCCTCTTTTGACCCTGTCCTTAAGCACAGGAACTATAGATGAGTGGTTTGTTTTATTGCACAGAGACCATCCTTCTAGGAAGGGGATGAAAAGGAGTCAGTGAGGCAAAGAGAGGGAGAGATGCACCTTGAATAACACGGTTACACAAGCTTGGAAGTGTTTTCAGATGTTTTCAGACATTTGGTAGGTGGTGGCAAAGCTGCCTTTTGAACTATGACTTACAAAGATGCACTTACACCTCGTAATATGGAAAAATGTGTGTGTATGCCTGCATTTAATCCCATTTTACACATGCATGTATAGCTACAAAGATTATGCACACACACAAGTATTAAATAGTTAATGCTGCATTTGCCACAAACCACCTACAGTGTTCTCATGCAGCAGAGGTTCTCTTTTTCTTTTCTTTCTGTTTTTTTTTTTTTTTTTTAATTCTCCCTTTCTTTCTTAATATT
>VZRX01022831.1:38350-87748 GCA_013398075.1 Notiomystis cincta
AAATCCTCCCTGTCTTTCTACATATTTCATTCCCTTAAATGTGCTCGCCGGTGGAACCATTCATAACACTTAATAACACACTCTACCAGTGATGCACTCTTCAGAACCCTGAAATTGATTTTTCTTCTCTAAAACTGTGACCTGCCAGTGCAGCCTTTGTCCTGACTCCTAATAATACACGATGTTCCTGACAGCTTGGGATGGGAGTGCAGATGTTCTGCAGGCATCCGAAAAAAGCAGCCTCAGTGCAATCTCCACTGCTGTCGAAGGCATTTCATTTGCTGCAGATCAATGTCTGCTTTGAAGAGGAATAATTAAGGTGTTTTGTTCCTTCTCAAAAGCGTTCTCAAAATTAGGTTTGTATCATCCAGTGCTTAATAAGGGGCTAGATATGATATTCATGAGGCATCTTGTTAAACCCATGGATGCTTAACACTTTTGAAATTCAGAGTATTAACGTAAGAACCTAACTTTAGGCAGCCACTTTAATGATAATGGTTAATATTGTAAAAGCTGGTAAAAATATTACAGAGGGTCTGAGCAGCTACCTGTCTGTTCTAGAGCACCTTTGCAGTGGTGCTTCTGCTCAGATAAATTTTAAGAAAAATGCAGTTCTCTTCACTGCCATATTATACCTGCAGCACAGGAGATGATACTGTTCATTCTGTGTCATGCAGAGCTGCTTCTGCAATAGTCACCCTAGCAAGGTCACAGAAACATTTCTGTGGGCTTTATCTAGTCCTTCAAGGTTGGATGGACAGATTATTTATTTGCTGTTAGTCGTCGTTGTTGTTATTGTTAGGTTTGCTGCAAGTAAATCAGAATTTGCAGGCTTGGTGCAGAAATTGCCAGGGTCTGTGTAATGCAGATGAATCAATAACTCCTTTGGTCTTGAACTCTGTGAGTTTAACACCTCTGCAGTGTCAGACTGTATCTCGTTGGGTGGTTGCACAGCCAGTGCTGTTCCAGGGGATGTGGACTCTTTTTTCCACTTATGCTTCGTATTGCAGTGGCAGTAACAGCAGATATTGCAAAGTACAGTTAAGCATGCTAAATGCATAATCCAGCTGTCTTTTAATGCAAGTTGACAGCTGCTGGCAAAGCAGGATCAAATAGTATTCATGGAGACTTCTGCTACAGATCACAGTCCAAAAAAAATTCCAATCCCTGCAGCTCCTTCTCACAGGGTTTATTCAGCTCTGTTTGGTGTGAGAAGCACCATACTCCTTTCCTGAATTAGCTCTTTGTAGTGCTTGCTAACTCTCCACAATGTTGCTTGCTTATTAACAGGAATTTTGCAAGAGCAGCAATATACAGCTCATGCTATTTATTTTATCTATACATTAAAATATTGCCATTTTTTATTGCCACAGAAGTGCATTTTTATGTAGCTGATTTAGTAACACATTCCAGCTCTGTGTCCTCACTAAGAGCTGAACTACATTTGCAATCTGATGTTTTACCTTGCTGTCCTGAAGAAACAAAATGAAGTTGGCTTGTGGTAAGAACACACCACCCCACCCCCACCTCCTCACCCCCCCTTTTTCTTTTTCTCTCTTCAGAGGTGATTTACAGCCATGAGGAGGTAAATAGTTTCTTTCTGGCTATGGTCAGGAGCCACAGGATCACAGCATGGCTGAGGCTGGGAGGTGCCTCTGGGCACTGTCTAGTCCCACATCCCTGCTCACAGCAGGTTGCTCAGGACTGTGCCTGCTTGGGATTTAAGCATCCCAGAGGATGGAGGTTCCAGGGAATATGTAATATCTTCCTTATAGTTTTGCTCTGATGCATTAACTGTATGTCAGTTTCCTAACTCAGAAGGTGTATTTAGGCTTGTTAACATGCTGCCCCTCTGTTGGATATGCTGCCAGATCTATTTGTGAGTTTTCCAGATTTTTGAAGCTTTAAAGTATTTCATGACAGCAGTGGTGTTTATGTGGGGATTTGGCAAAACCTGGGACTCAGGTTCATCTGTTTCTGGCTCAGCTGTGTGCCCTTATGGAAATTTTATCTGTTTTCTTTGGCAGTCCTCTCCAGTGTGTTTCTTTTCTGCTTAGTTTTCAGTGTTTCTGGTGCATGGGGTGGGTGTGCTTTGTTGTGGGTAGGACAGCAGTGAAATCCTGATCCTCTCCTGGAAATTCTCAAGTGCAGTGTGTGGAAAGTAAAATGTTTGCCTTGGAGGCTAGCTTAGTCTTGTTTATGTCTAGAAATATTATTGAATGTGAACATCCAATCAGTGATTCCTAGAAAAGCTGCTGGTTTTGCAAGCGAGCAATTCTCTTTTCAGTAACTCCTTGACACAAAGACAACTAAGGCTTTTGCTGCTGTCTGACAGGGATTGATGGCCCTGCTGCTTTTCAAGATGATGTTCAGAAGATTGGAAGTCAAGTGCAGATTCTCACTGTTGGACAGTCTAGCCATGATGAAGATGATGGGGAGAAAGTGGCTAGTGGCCAACAACAGCAAAGCAAACAAGACCTTAGAACAGCAATGCAGAAAAAAGGTAAGCAGCTGAAGCTTCCTTCATGTTCTCACTGTTTGCTTGATGGACATTGACTCCTTTTCCTATTCTCACTTAGCCCCAGCCTAAGCAGAGTTTGTCAGTTCTGTGTATCTTCTCCTCAGAGCCTGTTAGGCTCTGTTCTGTTACCTAAAAACTCCAAAACCCCAACCCCAAAACAATATAAACCAATGAAATTCTCTCTTGTCTGGAGGAACAGGAGCTCTGCAGGCTCTCAGGGATGCGGTTTCCCCATCTGCAGTGCAGTGCCATTATTAAGGTACCAGGCAGATGCCAATGCTTACATCCATCTGTTCACATTTTTACAATGTACAACTCTGGAAATCACTTACTTGATGGTTAAAAACCAGCATGAAATAGCAACATTCAAACTAGAATGTAGATTTTAGTGGTGCAGTCAGTTACACATTGTTCCTGTTTTCATAGTGTCTGTTCAGGGTTGCAGAGGTGAAAAGTACACCACTGTGCATTCTGCAGCATTTCCCACACAGAGTCCTCAAATGTTCTGGATTTTTTTTTTTTCCAGAGGCATGCATGCTTTGGGAGATGGATTGTGTATGTGCACATTGATGCATCTGCCTCTTCCTTCCTGCACTGTTGTTATCTCCCCTTAGACATTAACCGTAGGAAGGAAAAAAACTCCCCAAACCCTCACAAAGCGTTTTCTGAGGACATTTGCTTTGGAGTTGTTTTTCTTCAGTGTACAGCTTTTGAAGCAAAGATGGCTCAAGCCAAGAGTGCTCTGATGCCTTAAGAATAAACACTTTGTGTATAAAGAGCAAAATGTAAGTGCAAACTTGACTGGTGTAGAATGGACCATTGATACCTAAATGCCGCCTCTTGTCCACAGAGCGGTTCTCACCGAGATTCATTTTTTCTGGGACGTTACCCTGCAGATGTGAGCAGCTCCAACTGAAACGGGCAGATTTTCTCCAAGTGCACTATTTCCTGGGCATTTGAGTCGCAGGGGTGTTGGGCATGACTAACAAGCTCTGATCTGTGTGGTGATTGTGTTGCTTTAGACCATAGCTCAGAATATTTAATCGTCAGGCACACCACTAAACTGAAGCTGATTGACTTAAAAAGTACCCACAGACTTCTCAAATTAGGTCACAGCACTCAGATTTTTACTCTGGGGGACACTTCCAGTTTTGATGGTTTTTTTGCCAGGTTATCATATAATTTTATTCTCCTCTAATTTGTGGTTATTTTTAATAGAAGCAGTGAGTGGAAAATTTTTTGTTTGCTTTGTTTCTGTTTATTCACAAATATATGATATGACCTTTTTTACCAGGTCTGAGTATAGTCCTGATCAGACACTACTAAGAGTGAGCCACTAGTCTGAGGCGAGCGGGACACTTTGATTTTAATGGGAATACTGAGGTTTATTAATTTTTATTGACAGCAGAGCTATGCTGGGTGAGACACAAAGATATTAAGACATTGCCAGCAGCATCTCTGTAGATTATTTTTACTATCTGTGTATGGTTTGCTGCTTGATACTAGCAGAGGAGGCTTGTTAGAAAATTTTGAGTATCCCACTATTCATGTGATGCTTTATGTAGAGATAAAGCTCTTCATGTGGATTCCCACTGCCAGTGGCATGTCACCTGTTTAGAGCTGCTGTCTCCCATCTGGCCACCTCTTGCACAGAGTGGGAGCAGAAAGAGAGGAACACAGAAATAAGGCACTGCAGAAAGGGACCTGGGGGTCCTGGTTGATGGCAAGCTAAACAGAGCTGAGCAGTGCCCTGGCAGCCAGGAGGGCCACCCATGTCCTGGGGGCATCAGGGCCAGCATGGCCAGCTGGGCACGGGAGGGGATTGTCCTGCTCTGCTCTGAGCTGGGACAGCCTCACCTCGAGGGCTGGGGGCAGTTTGGGGTGCCACAATATAAAAAAGGCATTAAACTATTAGAGAGTGTCCAGAGGAGGCCATGAGGATGGTGAAGGGTCTGGGGGAGAAGCTGTGTGAGGGATGGCTGAGGTCGCTTGGTCTGTTCAGCCTGGACAAGAGGAGACTGAGGGGAGATCTTGCGGTCTTCAACATCCTCATGAGGGGAAGAGCAGGCAGGCACTGATCTCTGCTCTGTGGTGCCCAGTGACTGGACCTGAGGGAATGGCCTGAAACTGAGTCAGCAGAGGTTTAGTTGGATATCAGGAAAAGGTTCCTCACCCAGAGGGTGTTTAGGCACTGGAACAGCTCCCCAGGGCAGTGGTCACAGCACCAAGCCTGGCAGAGCTTGAGAAGCATTCAGACATTTCTCTGGGACACGTGGTGTGGCTCTTGGAGTGTCCTGTGCAGGGCCAGGCATCCTGATCCTGAAGGGTCTCTTGCAACTCAGCATATTCTATGATTCTATGAAAAGCTAACTGGTCTCATGGGAAAAGCTGAATCCCATTGGGTTTGCCCTAGTTTGTGTCTGTTCTGCTCTTTGGCACTAACCTGGTGGAGAGAAACTTCTCTTAGCACGTGTCTCTGCTTCCCCAGTGAGTCAAGTTCTGTGACAAGACAAGAGGTTATAGGCTACCAAGTGTGACAAGAACATGCCACTTGCAAGAAAAAGCCAAATGCTTTATTTGATTTCTCCATCTGTTGGAAATTGCCATCCTAGAATAATTTTCCTCCTGCAGGAAATGTTCATCCTTCTGATTTCCAAAGTGTTAATCTGAAGAGTTTCTCCCTGGCAAATGAGTCACTAGGACAGACTTCCATAAGTTTTAACCCTGAATAACTCACATGTCGTCCTCACACTTATCAGTTTCCAATATGTCTCTGTAAAGGACATGGAATGAGCAGTTGGGTCTTAGTTCTTCTTTACCACCTGAAGTTTTGAGATTTAGGGAAGGGATCGATTTCATTTCTGGATTCAAAACCAAAACAGGAGCTCCCTGAAGCATTTTTCCTTGCAGATCATGAGCGCAGACTTTTCTAAGGCTGGCACAGAATTTTCACCACTAAAGCATTGGTGGTGAAATAGTGAGCACAGGTGTGGAAATAAACCAGTTCCATCTGTGGATATGAATTATGGCTTTATTGTGCTGCTGCCAGCTGAGGAGATGGACTGTCTCTATTACCCATGCATAGAGCCTAGAACATGGTTGTCCTTATTAAGAAATAATGCTTGTGATTAATGAGTGTGTGATTAATAATGAATGAATTCTACAGGCTTTGAAAATATCTGTTGACCTGTGAACTCAGGCCTCCCTTGCATAACCAGATCCTATTGAAAGGTTTTGCTGTCATGCTCTGTGGTGTATGTCAGCACTGGGGGAGCTGAAGAAGTGGATAATGAGACCTTTCACGGGGCAGCTGAACGGAATGCAAGCATTGCTTATGCTCCTGGTTTACTTTTATACCCTCTCTCTTTCTACTCTGGTGATGTTTCATCCAGTCTGCATCTGGGTATTCCAAAGGAATATGCACTGAAGTTATTGGAAGCAGCAATAAAAGCAAAAGGTATTTAAATGCCTTTTTTGCTGTCTTTTTCTTCATCTGTTCCAAAATTTGAACTGAAGAAAACTCATTACTGAGTCTGTATCTGCTGTTTATATTCCTGCACATCAGTTTGTTTCAGTGTCTGCTTTTTACAGACCAAGTTCATATTCCAAAAGACTAAGCTACATGTTTATGCATATCCCTGGAACTCCCAAAAAAAACAGTTTAGAGAGCCTGATTTCATCTTTCCATGGTGAGGACACAGTAGGCACAAGGATTGAGGTAGAATCGAGGCCATCTGAGTATGAATCTGAATACTTCTTTCAATGTTACCAACCCAATATTGTGTAGAATCTGTGTGTATCACTTAAGTCAATCGGGTTTGAGGGTTTTAATTTTGTTAGAATTCAAAGTAGGCCCAAACCCCAGCATGCAGGGTGCATCATGCTCAGGAGCGTTGGTGGCACAGCTGCTCAGTGTGGATGATGTTTCCCAGAGCTTCAGCTCTGTGATCCAGGGCTTTTTCACTTCATTCAAGATACTGAAAGTGAAGGTCACAGGAGGTATAAGCAGGTCAAAGTTGAATTTGTACAGTGCAGAAATTGGGAATCCAAGCAGCAGCATTGCAGCCCTATCCCATAAGCCTTTAGCCCTGTGTGGAGTCCTCTTGCCAAGTTACTCTTGTTCACTCAATTAAGGGTTTGCAGAATCAAACCCTTGGATTTTTTCCTTTCCCAGATCCCCATGCAAATACATCCTGGTCCTCTTCCACCTCCCAATCCAGTCTTGTCGCCCTGGATCATGTTCCTGGTAAGTACAGAGGGAAAAAGTTAATTATGCCCATGCTGCTTGGCTCTGGAAATCTGCATTTCATTTATCCTTCTACATTGGACGTAGCCAGAACGGGAATTCTGGATCAAGTGATGTTTTTTGGGTTTTTTTTTTTTTTTTTTGAAGGATAAAATATAGCCTCTAATATGTGGAACTTAGAGAGCTTGAACTTAGATGTGGGGTGGTTTCATCTGCATGATACTCTTTGAAAAACTAGGCCTGGCAAATGTCCCACCATTGATGCTTTTTGCTGCTAAGACCTATTTGATGTTCAAAGTTGTGTTTCCCTTTGAAATGTCTGAGGTTTTGAATTCCTGCAAAGTCAAATTTTCAAGTGCTGTAAGGCAGTTCTGTTGGCCTGGGCTGATACTATTCTTTACATGAAATAAAGATGCATGAGAACATTGCCTTGATGTGAATGTTTCTTCTCGGTCTAAGATGTGCTCTTCAGCAGATCACACAGCTAAAGGTGGGCTGTAAAAGGGTTCATGTTTTAATTGTTGAGGTGTCCAAGTGGCTGTGCTGGGTTGTCCTCTCAGCTCCAATTTCAGCTTTATGATTTTGTGTTGTGTTTGAAGTGATTGGACGAAGATAATCTGAATTTAGTTCCTAACAGGATATTTGTTTCTGTGTCACTGGGTAACTTGATCCTCTCTGTGGAATGGAAACCATGATGTTTCCTTTCTCTTTTACTTGAAGTTTTAGGCTTCTCAGGACAGATGCTGTCTCACCCATGCATTCATGCACTGCCTCCCACAATGAACCACTCTCACACACCCCCTCACTCACCTGTGAGCCTAAGGGTGCAGCAGTCTCATAAGTGATGTTTCACAGCAAGTATGGACAGCTTTAATCTATCAGTATTTCATATAAGTGTGCTGCTTTCTCCTCAGGCATTTCAAGTAGCATGAATTTTGATGAGGAAGAAGATGAGGAGGATGAAGACAGCTCCAGTTCTTCACAGTTAAACAGTAACACCCGCCCTGGTTCTGCCACGAGCAAGAAATCCAACAAGGTAAGGGGAGAGTTCTGAAGAAGGGGTGTGCAGGCTGCTGTGTGCTGCATGATTTCAGGGTGCACTCAGGATAGGCCTGGCTTTCTTGTGCTGTTTTTAATATGCACTAGAGTAACTCCAAAGTGATTTATTGTGATAGCTCTCAGGCTTCGCAAGAGCAAGCAGTGAAAATAATGACTTGGAGAAAAAAATGGCAAATATTGTCTGAACTTGAATGAAGAGAAAGGTAAACAGTAAATATTTGCCTTTCTACCTCTTGCAGGTGCTCAGAAGGATCTTTTGTTTCCATTAACTTTTTCTGGGCATTTTCCCACCCTGTTCTCTCTGCTACCATCCAAACATAAAGTAAGGCTTCAGGTGGTTCAAATACTCTAAATCACAAGCTTTTGCTAAACCAGTTGATGGTGCCCTGCTCTTTTATATGCTGCACTGACTTCTCATCTTTGTTAGATCTCTCTGGAGCTCAACCTCTTGCTCCCTATCCCATTTCTGCCTTTCATCCAAGGCCACCCCATGCTTGGGTTTGGCCTTTCTGACAAAAGAAGTGTGCTGAGATGGGAAGGTGTGAGCCAGGGTTTGCTCCATGACCACTGTAGAGCATTCTGTCTGTGCAGCCATCGTGTTCTGCTCCCCCAGCTGGGTGTGTACACAGAGCATCAGCAAGACACTGTGGCCCTTGGTTTGACTTTTCTGAAGTGCAACTTCCATCAAATGCTGTTCCTTTGTACTTACAACCTTAAAACCCACTGAATTTCACGTGTTGTTTTAGGAAGCGGCCTCAGCCCCCAGTCCTTCCACAACTGAGCCTCTCATAGATGTCGATGACCTGGAGGAGTTTGCTGTCAGACCTGCCCCACAGGGGGTCACTGTCAAGTGCAGGATCACAAGAGACAAGAAGGGAATGGACCGAGGGATGTACCCTACTTATTACCTCCACTTGGAAAGGGAGCATGGTAAAAAGGTCATAACATAACTTGAATGGCATACCAGTTGCATCTGAATATTAAAAAAGAAAATAAAATTAATAAAAATCTGAAGGAGTCTTACAAAGAATATGTAATCTTATATTTTAAATACATTTTTGCTTTCACTAGATCTACCCTGCAGTCTTCCCAAAGCCAAACAACAGTATCACTTTCTTCCACTGCCCTTCTTCATGTGTCTAATCTCTGGCCTTAAATAATCCATGCATGGCACCTTTATGTGACTGTCAGCAGTTGGGACTCTCTGCATTCTGTGGCCTGAAAAGCATCTACTTTCAATTCAGCTGGAAGAGCCAGAGCAAGTTAGGATGAAACATTGAACAAAATAGATCAGATTTAATTATTTAAACCATAAATAATGGAATGAGTGGTTGAGAAGTCATATTCCCTTACTAGATGTTTTTTCTTCCTGGTTTTGCTAATTCCCAGGAGATCTTCTGTTACTTTGCTAGTGATGCTTGAAGACAGAAAAATTGCCTATGGTTTCCTTATATCAAAGCAGGAAGTGATGTGTGCTAACCCCTTTAGCATTCTAGAATACTTTTTTTGCATTGCTTAGGTGTTTCTGTTGGCTGGAAGGAAACGAAAGAAGAGTAAAACCTCTAATTACCTCATCTCTATAGACCCAACTGACCTGTCTCGGGGTGGAGAGAGTTTTATTGGAAAACTGAGGTAAACAGTGATAAGTCCAAGAATTTTCTTTGTATAGTGTAAAGTTTATTTGATATTAAGACTCCTATAAGCCACTGTCTTCTTAATTAGAGGCCTGACTACATCATGTGGTCATGGTCTTAAAAGATCACCAGTATCCAAGGCATGTTTTGAAAATGTCTCAAGTACTTACAGGATCACATTTTATTAAAAGTCAGCAGGACTGAAGTTCTTAAGTGCTCAAAGGCCATATTCTCAAGAGTGTACCAGCACAACTTATCTTAATGGGATTTTCAGAAGTGCATGAGTACATTGTGTCTAGCCTTTACTGATACAAACACTTTGGAATGCACTGTTACACAGTCTGAAAATCCCTTTGGTTTTGCCTGTTCCTTAAGATCCAAATTAGTTATTTGCAGGTAGTGGAATATATTTCAGGACCACATGTTCCTTTTCTGTCTGTCTCCACACAGTACAACCAGCCTGCTCTTGTTCCCCCCATGGAGCCTCTGGGTGTATGTGCAGATCATCTGTGCCTATGTTGTATTTTGCACTCCTTTCCATTGCAGTAGGAAAGATTGATCTCAGGGCTTCATAAAAGTCACTCCCTATATTCTAACACAGTGTAGTATTCAGGTAAGAAAGCAGATGGTTTTGTAAAGAGAAAGTGTATTTTAAAAACCAAGCAGACAAACAAAATAACCCCACCCAAGTGTTTCCTTACTGCTGTCTTGAATTTCCTAGTTTGCAAGATGTTATCAGAGGTCCCCAGAATAATGATAAGGGACCTTTAGAATACAATTTTGTACTGTACCTTTACATTTTTGTCATTTTGGCCTTTAATCCATGAATCCCAGCCGTGTAGCTGGGATTAGAAATAACAGCTCTCTATACTCAATATTTGCCTTTCCTCTGGGGCCACCGTGCAGTAAAGGCTAGATGTCTCAGGCAGCATTACTGACAAATGGTGATTGGATTTTCCATTTTTTTGGTAGATCAAATCTTATGGGAACTAAGTTTACAGTTTATGACAGTGGAGTAAATCCAATGAAAACAACATCCAGCCTGGAGGCGAGTACCCTGCGTCAGGAGCTAGCTGCTATTTGTTACGTAAGTACTGCTCACAGGGCAGCTCAGCTTCTGCAAGAGCACACTGAATTTCCTTCTCACTTATGATTATGTAAATCAGCATTCAGACTTTGATGTAACCAGGCAGCTGATCTCCACTAGAGAAACCAGGAGACTCAATGCAGTGTAGAGGTGAAAAATGCTGTGCACTGCACAGAGTTGCCCAATTCTCACCTTTGGTGAGAGGAAGGTGTTGGAGCTCTTACATAACCCTCTGGAAAGGGTAGGATCACAGCCTGCAGGCACCACCTGAGGGAACCTCCTGAGCTGGGAAGAGTTGTGCACATGGAATTACTGCTTTAAAGTACGATTGTTATGGCATTTTGGAGGGAGCCTCTCTGATCCAAACCATTGGTAGCTGGACAGCTAGGTCTGCAGCAGCTGAGAGACTGAGATAAAAGCTCTAAAACTCCTTTTTACCAGGAAAAAAAAAAAAAGAAACCCCAAGGAAAATCCAAAATTTGACTGAATGAGAGAAACCAGGCTCTTCCAGGACAGTAAGTAGCATTTGTCAGGAGCAATGCAGACACTCAAGATTGGAAACAAAGTTGCTGTTGTTTCCTGCTTGCTGGATGAATAACCTTTTTGGTGAGAGTGTTCTTTCTGTTTCTTGGGCCCAAGAAACCCTTTCAGTGAAAACTGGTATGTAAACTGCTACAGAAAGTTGTCTAGTTTCACAAACCAACAACTTCTCATAAAAATATCCAAGAATGACTTCTCTGAAGAGTTCCTCCCAGCTCTAATCAAGGATGCCTGGAATACTGTCAGGTTGAGGTCCACCACATGCCCTGTGTATGCACAGAATGTGTTCCCAGAAAGGTCAGCTCTGGGCTGTGGGAGCAATGCATCTGTACGATTTCCATGAGCAAGGAAGCAGAGAGCCATCCTTTCCATGCAAAGTGCTGGGACTTCTGAAGGGGGGCAGTGTTAGCTGGCAGCACGTTCTCTTCCTGCTGCTTAGGATTGCAGTTTTAGTGTTGATGAAGTGTAAAGTGTGTGTGTCTGTGTGTGTGCTCACGTGTGCTGTTAGTCAGGCACGTGATTTATGGTTGGAGACAGACAGATGAATAGTTACATATCCCTCCCTTCCTGTTGGATTTGAAATTCTGAGAACTTCCAAAAATCCAGCTAGCAGGATTTGAAAAGAGACTCCAGGATTTGAGGTCAGTTTGACTGAAGTCTCAGTAGAAACCTAGCAGAATGTATATGTTTAATAAAGGTAGTTTTACTGGTTTATATAGGATGGCATTCCCTGAAGCCAGGCAACTAATCTGGTGCAAACTGGAAATGCAAAAAGAAAAGAAAAGCCAATTTTAAAAAAAGTTATATATTGAGAAATTTAGGCATTGCTTAAGTCAACAACAAATGATACTTGAGTGATGAACAATACCAAATAAGCTGTTGTGGTCAGCAGAGGTAATTAGAAGTATGAGGTTGGAAAGAACCAAACCATGGCCACTGTTTGGAAAATAGGGCTGAGATAAGCTGCTTTTATGTCTGTTTGTAATCAGCAGTTTGAAACTAGTACATTTGTATAAGAAAATTAGTTGTTCCATTGATATTTTGGTACTAATGGAGAAAGGCAGCAGGCTTGCAGGTGTGCTATGGCCAGAGGACAAAAGAAAATTGGAATTATATTTCATTTCAAACTAGCCAGGTTTGCTGAAGTGAGATTATTGTTCCTGGCTGCAGCAGAACCAGAGCAGAGAGTGCCAGAAAGAGCAGAGCCGAAACACCCTTGTCCTAAGGCAGTCTTTTAATTCCTGCCTTGAGATCTGCCCTGCAGCAAAAGCTATAAAAAACAATACTTTGAACACACCACTATGCCTCTCACTGTCCCTCAGCTCATCTGAGGGAGATCAAGCTGTACCCAACTTACTGA
The DNA here is from genome assembly GCA_013398075.1 of Notiomystis cincta. Taxonomy (NCBI): domain Eukaryota; kingdom Metazoa; phylum Chordata; class Aves; order Passeriformes; family Notiomystidae; genus Notiomystis; species Notiomystis cincta. Next base: position 50,798 of record VZRX01022831.1, read on the forward strand.
GCATGACCTGCTTAATCATCTGAGCACTTCTAATATAAATAGGCAGAAACTGTCGATGCATCTGTGGCTGACTGTGGGGTAAATGTGGCGAGGACTCTTTTTGTGGAGCTCACCTTAAGATGTGTTCTAAGCAGCAGGAAGAGAGCTGGGCAAGGGCAGAATTTTCTCAGATGCTGCTGACTGCTTTTACTGCCCTCGTGCTGGCAGCCCAGCATATTAATAACCCTGCAGCAGCACCTAATGGCTGATTGCAGAATTGTTGGCAAACCTTACCCAGGAGCAGAGAGGTGCAACTGTGCCCCTGGTACCAGGATTTGCTGTGCTGGATTCCACAGCATCTCACAGTTCAGTTTGTGTCAGATTCCAGGCAGGGAGCTCACTCTGAGGTGTGACTCAGGTTGCAGTGAACAAGACTCTGTGTTCCTATTCAGGCCTCAATCCCTTGCATTGTGCTCCTCCAGTGCTGTGGGTTCTGTGATTTGGGCCTTCCTTGGAATGGTAGTTTCTGCAGAAAATATTAAGGACAAGGCGCATCTGTGTGAAACAAGCCCAGGAAGGGAACTGGCTTGCAAGAAAATCGGGGTAATAAAATCGTGAATCTCCTGGGAGCTGCTGGGATATTCACCTTGCAGCTTTTACCACTAAAGCAAGATGCTTACATAATTGTTTGAAAGTGTCTAGGATTTTAAAGGCAGTTCTGGGGAGAGGCTCTGTGTTCCTGCAGCCCAGTTTGCTGTGAGGCTGATTGGATGGGCTAAGGCAGAGGGTTCAGCTCCTGAGCAATCCTGGGCGAAGTCCTGAGCTGATACAAATCATTGGTGTCCTGGTTGAGTCAATAGTGCTCTGCCAGTGAACAACACTTGTGTTCCTGTGTAAACCAAGACTGTCAGTGGCATAAAAATGGTGTGAAATCAGAATTTGGTTTATGTTCCCCTAATAATGCCATTTGTAGTCTTGAATTTCCACACACAAAATAGTGGAGGAGGGAAATAAAAGAGAAGCAGGGAGTGAGGCAGGAGGTGAGGTAATTTTAATCATTTTCTGCACATATTCCATGTTTATGTAATTTCACTTTGGTACTGGCAGTTTAGCAAAAGAGTAGCATTTGCCAGCACAGCATGTGATAATTGGTGATGGTGGCAATATGCAACTAGTAACCATTCTCTTGTCATGTGCCAGAAGTACCAATTTCAGTGTTTCTGAGTAAACCCAAAGAATATAGACCTGGTTTTTGTCTCTGCATGTTGGGAGGGAAGTGATTCAGCACTATTATTTAATTTTACCTTCAACAATGTCTTCAACCAGTCAGAATCTAAATTAATTATGTATAGCATAACTGCAGCTTGAGGAGAAGAAAAGCTTGTAAGGCACAGCAGAGAAGCCCAAAATTGTCAGTACTTAGTGGAAAATAAGCATAAGCATGAATCTTTTCTTAGAACTTGTCCTCTGCTGTGCTGAGTCTCTCCTACTTATAAAACCTGCTGGCAGTCATATCAGTTTTCATCTTGCCATGGTGCAGAACCAACTGAACTGATAACATGTTTTACTCTGCCAAAGGATGGGATATAAATGATTCAGAAAAGAGGCAGAATCTTCCCATTAATGTGCAGAGTTAGGAAGATATATGAATATGCCTGGATTGCTTCAGGAGCATGCAGTAAAATAATCCAGTAGAATTTCTCTTGCATGCATGCGAATCTTTAATGTGTTGTGGAAAATCTCCAGATGGTTTGCTGGAACAGGCAAAGTTATTTCAAAGGTCCGATGATGGCAAAGCTGCAGGTATTTTAGGTGGGTATTTTCAGATGTTTCCAGTGTGTTGAGATACATGGATTTTTGCTTACAAAACTAGAGATATTTTAATAAGTTTAGTGTTCCATAAAGTCAGGACATTTTAATTAAAAATATAAAAGCAGAGACAACTGAATACATCACTTCTAAATGTCCCAGTGGTAAAGCCACACCAGCTGGAGCCCAGGGCTGTTCTTGGCATCTTGTGGTATGTGCTGGGAACAATGGGAATGTTCTCTCTGAGATTCCTTAGTGTACCTCCAAAGCCCTTCACTTCAGAATGACAGATGGGAAAAAAAAATATATGTGACTGAAAAAAAGCTATCACAAAACATGAGGAGATGGACTTTGAGGTGTCACTGTTTAATTTACTGGGTTAGTGATAAAATCAGGTTTTACTGGACAATATTGCTTTTTACTTTTTCTGGTTCAAAAGCAGATGATAACTTACTGAAATATTTAGCCCTAGTTGTTTTAGTGGGAGATGAAAGATGTCAGATGAAAATAAGGCTTTAGGCTGGTTTAGATTTTAGTGGTTGTGTTTTGAGAGGACAGTATGATGCTGGAGTGCTTTTGTGAAAAGCTGGTCGGGAAAGCATCAGATCATGTTTAGTGGAAGGGTTTCTATTTTCCAAGGATTTATTTTTGCTGCCCATGTGATTTCTTTACTTTCCCTGTCTTCATAGCTATAAAATTTGCCTTCATGCTAATGTGTTTGTTTTTTTTACCATGGTCATCTCTAAGCATAACATACCTGAAGCCTTTGAAAACCAGAGCACTGCTGTTGGATGCTCTGACTAGCATTTTGTTTGCTTTTGTGCTGGCTCTGGAATAAATGGAGCTGGTCCCATATATTTATTTTTGTCTCACATCAAAATGTGTGACTGCATTTTATGATTTTTAAATTGCAACTACTTTATTTTGGGATCTAGCAGTAGCCAAGCAATCTGGTTAATTCATATCCTTTTTTTAACAAAGGGTTTTTAAAAAAAAAATTATATTAAGGTTGCTGGCAGCCAGTGCTAGGAGTTTTTTTGGAAACCTCTCTATTTCCATTTTTCCTGTTGTCGGAGCTTCTAAGACAAAGCTCGAATGTTTGGCAGTGCCAGTGAAGGTGGGAGTTTCAAGATGTTTTTTGAGTTGACTAACAAATAAGTTCCCTGGGATGCCACTGTGTCTCTCTGTTGAAGAAATTAACTTTAAAAATAAAGAACATGATGAAATCTTTTCTAAACATTTTTAGGAAACAAATGTCTTGGGGTTTAAAGGACCTCGTAAAATGAGCGTGATCATACCGGGAATGAATATGGATCATGAAAGAGTTTCCATCAGACCACGAAATGTAAGTCATACCAGCAGCCAACACTAAAAATTACTTGAATTTTTTTCAGGTAGAGTTGGGATTTTTTTGTATGCATTTCTGAAGGTCTAGAAGTTAACCAAATGGTATTCAAACAATTGCAGAACGATGGGATGTGTGACTCCTACTGTGACTCACAAAAGCATTACAAATAAAGTATTTTGATAACAAAAGATACAATTACCATTTATCAAACTGTGGAAAGGACTCAAATGCACATTGGCATTTAGATCCTCAGGGTTCTCAGTTTCATTCATTGAAGCTGTTTTGAGGGTTGAGGACTGATGAATTTTTTCTTCCTTGTTAATGTATTTTTTGTCACGTGAGCACGTTAAAGTGAAGGGTGTATCTGTGGTGTGTGCAGGAACATGAGACGCTTCTTGCAAGGTGGCAGAACAAAAATACAGAGAGTGTCATTGAGCTGCACAACAAAACACCAGTCTGGAATGATGACACCCAGTCCTATGTTCTGAATTTCCATGGTCGAGTCACACAGGCCTCGGTGAAGAACTTCCAAATTATCCACGATAACGATCGTAAGTAAAGCTCTCTGTAAGGTGTGGGGACAGCACTGCGTGCTCAGCATGGGAGGGACTCTGCTCTGCCAGTTGTCACCTGAGCAGGTTTGACTGAGATCTGTATTAGAGATTTCAACATTCTATACAGAAGCCAGCCTCTCTCCGTGCTTGCAAAAAGTACTTTTTATGTGCGTCATTTTCTTTGACAGTAACAAGTCTTGCAACCCTTTATCACTCAAGCTGTCCTTGCCTCTCGCTCTGCTACCAGCACACCCACTTGCATGAATAAGTGCTGTGAAGTTTGATGAGTGAGCATGTTTGGTTGGTATTTCGTTGATCTGGGACAGGGGGTAGTGCTGGATGCTTACTTAGAGAGGGCTGCAGACGACAGTAACGCTGTTTGCCTTTTGTGCCCCTTCCTGCAGCTGACTACATCGTGATGCAGTTTGGCCGCGTGGCTGAGGACGTGTTCACCATGGACTACAACTACCCAATGTGTGCACTACAAGCCTTTGCCATTGCCCTTTCCAGTTTTGACAGCAAGCTGGCTTGTGAGTAAAGGGGCGTGGGTGAGCATCCTCTCGAAGGAGGCAGTTTGCCATATGATTCCCAATTCCTGCTGGTGTCACTTATGGTCCATACTAAAAAGGTCAGGGAAAAATGCAGTTGTGGAGGACCACTCTGTTGCTGAAGAGAAAGTGAAAGGAATCTTCTAAAAATTCAGGACATTCAGGAAATTATATTTTCCTCTTTTTTTTTTCTGTCATATTTTTCTGGAAGTGACATCAAGTTTTTGTAAATAGGAGCTGTCTCTCATGTCCCTGGCTATGTTAATGGATGTGTGCCATGATGTACTGTGCTGTGGCTCCACTAGCACCACGACAGTGGTGTCTTTTTTTAAAATCCAGAACGGGCATGAGCGCTCCAAACGTTTCTTTTTACATTTAAGAATCATTCCAAGGCTGCAATCGTACCTCAAGGTTGCATTCCTGCATCAACTAATCAGAGCTTCACATCATCCAGCATAAGAGAAAGATGAGGAAAAAAGATGCACTTTTTTTGTTTTGTGTTGTTTTTTTTTTGATTGTGCAAGAATCTCATATAGTATAAAGCCGAGTCTGAAGGTTGAAAACCTCTACTGGACTGAACTTGATGCATTGCTATTGTACATGTAGTAGGGCATGATGAATTTTAATTGCAGTGGGAGGAAATGGAGAAGTGGAAAGCACAAAATAATGTTGCACAAGTCACTTGAATTCTAAACTGTCATTATGTTTTAACATCTACATGCTTTTTAATTTGTTTCAAATGGAAATGTATTTGCATGACAGAAAGGGAAAAGGAAAACATCTAGATGCCAAGAAAGCATAACTTATGTTGAATTTGGCATTTCATGGGCTGGGAATTTATATCCTTGTATTGCTGTGGTAATTCAAACACATATTTTGTATGAAGTGATATAAACAATTGGATAAAGGCACTCTGCAGAGAATCTTATTATTTTGAACAGGCTGTGTAAAGCTGAGGAAGGTAAATGGAAATATTTTATTAAATTTGTCTGGCCTTTTGAGCCTTTACAATTTGTCGATCGCATTTTTTGAACTTCGAGCAACAACCACTTTTCATATTTATTTCCCATTGTAAGAATGCTTGAAATCGATTGAAACTGTGTATGTTGTTCTCTGATGTAAACGTGCCAGCTACTGAGCTAAATCCTTCTAGGCAAATCTAGTGTGTGCTGCATACAAATGAGACACTGGCAGGACACAGAATAGCTTAAAATAGTGCAGATTTTGCGTTTCCTCTTTTCTGATTTATCTGAAGTATATAAACAAATACCATTTCAAAACAAAACACAAGCAAAGAACAAGCCATTATTATCTTCTCTCCTGAACATCCCAAAAGCCAGGAGCTGCAACTTGAAAGCACATTATAAAACAGCTTTAAAAATAATGGTCTTGCTGCCATTGTTCTGTTGTCCAAAATGGCACACAGAGTAGTAGAATTTATATGTTCACCAGAAGGATGTTGAAATGTGAGTGAAGTAGTAGCTGTGTTTTATACTGTGTGTATTCAGGCCCTGCTTTTTATTCCTTATAAACTCTTGCACTGCACAACCAGAGATTATGCAATGCAAAAATGAGATCAAATCTGATTGTTGACAGGCCTTTTTTGACTGTAGGGGACAGGCCATAAAGCTCTCCTTAAGGTTGTGCCATTTGGACTGTATAGTTCCAACTAACAAAAGAAATATGCTCTCTTCACCTTTGCCTTCAGCTCTCCTTCCCAGTACACAGACAAAGAAATTTCAGATAAGAGATGAAAATAAATAATTGCCAGCATTTTTTTTCTAGTCTTTTAAATAATCTGTGGGAAGAAAGTCTGCTGGCTTTAAACAGCGTTTTGTTGATAGACTCAGCTTGTCAAATATTATCTTTAATTAACAGGAAGCTCTGTCTTTTTTTTCCCCCTCATCTTTTTGCAAGGAGCCTTTCCATGCAATGGTGTAAAATGGAAAGACACCTTTTGTTTGAGAGAAGTGAGCATCAGTTCTCTCAAAGAATGATGGAAGTGCTGAGTCATGAGCTGCAGGGCGATACTTTGGCTTTGCACATTGGGTGCTTTGCTTTTCTCTGTAGCTGGTGGCTTTCCACAGTTTCACATCCCCATCTGTCATCTCACTTTGGATTTAACAGAGAAGGCCTTTAGGCCTTTGCTTACCTCACATCAGCCTTTAAAAACTAGCTCCAGTGCCCACCAGAAATTTTTGTTTGGACTACTGCAAAATCAGTCAGGAATTCCCAGTGCCGGTATTTGGGTGTGATGTGGATTTCAAGAACTCTGCAGCACGGGAATGGCTGAATCTGCATGGCTTGAATTCTGTGCCTTGCCAGTCACACGCTTACTTTAGAGCCTGAGAAAGTGGCACCTGACACAGTTCTGTGCCCCTGTCCCTGCACAACACTGTGTCAGAGGAACTGATGTCTCAGAGTGCAAACACACAATCTGCTGGCTTCAGCCCTGGAGCTGGTTTGGGAGGGGTTATTTTTAACCCAGGTCATAACAATGGCCTGACTCACATCGTGACCCCCAGGGAATTGGCATGAAAGAGAACTCCTGTGCAGTGAACTCCTGCACAAGGGTGAGAATGAGGGGCTGGGGAAAGGCTTCGAGTTCAGCTTCTTGGGACAATTCTGCTGCCAGCACATTGTGTAACTTCACTCTCACTGCATGTTCTTCCCAGCCAGGTATTTTTTTTTAACCTGTAACCATGCCAGGAGGAAAGTGGTGACTCAAATTCCCATCATCTTAACAGAATCGTACAGGGCCATCAGCCAACGAGCTGCTGAGGGAAAAACTCCCTACAATAAATTAAGGTCACTAGAGGGGGATATTAACCTGAGACTAAAGATTGAGGAACTCTCATTAAATCTGGTTCAGTTAGAACAGGATTTGTTCCTAATGCCCTTTGCCAAAACCCTAATTCCTCACTATTGTTGAGGAAGGTGTTGGGTTTGATTCACTTGGCCTTCACCATCTGCTGTGGATGCAGTTTCAAAGATTAGTTTCGAATCTGATGGATAATTTTTGCTGGATATTTTCTGGTGAAGGTCACGTGCCAGGTGATACCACAAGTTTTCCAGCACATCTCTAAATTTTGTCCTCCAAACTTGGAAAAGTCAAACCAGGTTCTGTCTTAGCACAGAGTCATACTTGAAATTACATTTTCCTCACCAAGCTCTGTTTTCTTCCCCCTCAGTAATAAAACCTTGGTACCAGTAGGTGTTTTCAGAGACACGTGCACACTAAAGTAGCCAAGGAGTAGTTAGTGGTGCACTCCTGTTAGTAACTTCTGCTGGGCCTGCATTCAATGTGCAACAGGGCATAACCTTGTTTACTCAGTGTGACAAAGAACAGAATGGCCCCGAGCTGTGTATTTCCTTCACACAGTCCTAGTGAGTGTTTGGATACAGTAGATTTAATGTTATTTAAAATCTCAATATTGAAGATTTTTTGCATCTGCTGTTGATTTTGGCAGAGTTGTAAACAAATTCCTTGTCTGAATTGCTTATGGGCAAATACTGCATGCTTTAATGAGAGTTCTTAATCTAACTTGTCACTCTGTTTACATCAAACAGTTTCTTCCTGGCCCTTTATCTAATTTTCTTCATCTCTGATGTTCTGTTTCTTCTCATTCTCTTCACAATTCCTTTATCTGCTCTTCAAGGATGTGCAACTCGAAAGTGTTTGAGGATACTGCTCAGTGATCTCTCCACAGATGAATAATGCCTTTGGTGCACATTCAGTGATGCTCTTACAATAGAAGCCTTATCAAGAGGGCTGAATTTGGCCCTTTGGCTTTTCAGTAGAGTGAATTAACACATTAAAAGGTAGCAGATAAAAAAGCTTGCCTAGCATACAATCAGAATTTTTCTCAGTAAACATTCAGTTTCCAAACCCTTGGTTGCAAATCAATGAGCAGAGCTGTCCACAAGCCTGGAGGCAGGCTGCTAGATTCCCTTTGTAGTGCTGCCTTATTTTTCCTTATTTTTTTTTCAAAAGGTCGAAAGTGATTTTGTGAGCTGAAGTGTTGTTGGTGGCCTAAAATAGTTTATTTTTTAGAAGTTAGGCATCACTCTGCTCCTTTTGTAGGATAATATATAGCACATAAAATAATAATGTTGTAGGCTCTTGTTATCAATTCTGCTGTTAAGAAATCAGTGAGAATGGTTTTGTAATAATTACTGAGCAAATCTCTTGCTATTCAAGTTGCCTTACAATAGTGCTGGAGTTCCCAGCTGGCTGTCCTCATGAGGTCCTAGCACTGAAGGAGTTGGAGTGAAAAGGGCTCTGTAATAAAATCTGGTGGCTGCACAATTGAAAAAATATTATTGTGGAGTCAAATGACACCACAGTTTTATCAGTCATGGTGAACCAATGCCATCAGCTCAAACCTTCTGAGGTTTTGCTGCCTTGTGATGAGCAAAGGAGAGGCTTTAAACAAGCAGAAACACTAGTGAGGTCTCTAAAAGTACTTGGCATTAGATCTACTTTTCTGCTATAAAAATCTTCCCCCTACCTGGGTGATGCCCATGAAAAAATCAGAAAATCAATCCATCCTTACTATGGAAAATCATTCCCAGTTCTTGTATCATAGATTTTTACAAATTTTATTAGATAAATTCGTGATTTCACATAAGGATAAAACAAGGATGGGGAAAGAAGAGATTTTGCCCTGAAGGGATGATGAGTTTAGACCAATATCAGAATATTTTGTCTTTGTTCATTGTTGTAGGACAAGACAGGGGGTCATCTGGTGTTCTGGGCAGAGAAGGTTTCTCCTAATCAATTGCAGGTGTCAGAGGGAAGATTGTGGGTTTGATCCTGTGGCATTCTAACTATTTGCCCCATACTGTCCCACTGCTCTCCTAAAACATCCTTTGTGGGATTTTTCCCGGTTTTACAGAAGCCTGTGCTCACCAATCAAATATCTTTGCTTGGCAATTAAGGACAGCACAGCAGTCATCTTTATTAGAATTATGGCCTGATGACTCAGATTTCTCAAAAGGCCTCCTTTTGATTACTAGAATAAAGTAGTTTTATACATATAAATCTTGCAGTAGAGTTAATCTAACTGTAGGTGCAGGCTTCTCTTGTACGTGCTACTTAATGAAATCAGGTTCCTGTTGTCCCTCATGTACAAAAAGTACCTTCCAGGGTTCTGCTCTGTAAGTGTTTGATATTAATTATGTAGATATTCTTCAGTTCTTTTTGTTGCTCGCCAAGGAACTGAGAAAAGAATTTGCACAACTATCTCAATGCTTTGGTGTTTTGCTATGAATTATAGCTCAGTAGCTGATACTCACAAATGCCTGTATATTGGATGAAAATGCATTAAAACTTATTTTGTATGTTGTATTTTATTTAACTGCCTATAAATTTTCAATTCCCCTTTTCCAGTAAGGGTATGTTTAGCTATACCTTCACTGAGAAGACTTGAATTAAGAGGCTTCCCTGAAACTGTTAAATGGAACCAGTACTCTGATTTGCTAAATGGCTCTAGGAAGAGGACACTGTTCAGAAAAATTATGTGAGAAAAAACCTTCTCTATTCATGTCATAATTGGATTATACAATAACACTGAAGCTTATCATGGTTTTATTTAAGTCTGCAACAGGACTTTGAAAATTACTCTGACAGAAGCTTGTTAAGCACATGAACTGTAACAAAGTTGTGCTGGAGAGTCAGAACCTCACAAGTACCTTGAATACTCATTCAAACACTATTCTGTGCTTGGGTACAGGGAAGAAGAGTCCTGAACAGTCAAAATCTGTGTTAAAATCAACACAGACTTCTAGGCTGATTCAACACAGGCCTGGGGATTAGGTCATCTGGGCTTTAATCCCACCTGAATGTCTGACTTTGTGCAGATCTTGGAACCTCTTTGTGCCTCTGTTCCCATGAGTTGAGTGGAGCTCTGGGGGTTTGGCCATCTCTGTTCTGCTGAGAGGATTGCCAGGAGTGCTTGGAGGCTGGTGGATGACAGGTGGTGTTGCCGTGCTCAGAGCCCAATTTAAATGCTCCCTGAACCAACCAAAATATAAAGTTTTCTGCCACCTGTGTACAAACCATGCAACTAACCAATCTCTTAGGATCAAATCTTAATGCTGTTGAATTCTACGGATATCTTGCCAATGATTTAAGTGAGGCTTCATTTTTTTATCTTGTGTTATTTTTGGTTACTAGAAGTGCTGAAAAACTAGTAAGGACAAACCATCTGATACACTTTTCCTTCTGACAGTGATGTGTGGTTGGTTATGTTTTACTTTCCAGCAGAAGTTGTTTTAAAACTATTCTTCTTGAACAAATTGCAGAGGTTCAGTTAATGCAACCACCTATTTATGCTTTTATGTAGCAAACTGAGACACTTGGCAATTGTGCTGTAAATTGCCTTTTTGCGTTTTGGGTTTTTTTTTTTTCCTTGGATGTGACTCAATTGTTCAGAACTGTTGTTTACTGCCCACTTTGACTCTGTCACACTCATCTGATTTAAAAACAATGAGCCTCATGATTTCTGACTACCTTTATACTCAGCTGGGATGTTTACAGTGTTTCTCACATTTCACCCTGTATCTGTGGCTTCTTACTGAGGCTGTCCCAGTTGGCACAATGCTATTAGAAGTGTCAGTAATTTACGAAGGGAACCATCTCAAAGTGACAGAATGTAATTTATAAACATTTTTATAAATGTTAACATTAAAATCTAGCTAAGTTTAATGCTTACACTTTGGATGAAAGTGCAAGGAGATTACTTGTTAAAAATTGTCTTTCCTTAAGCTTGGTTTGAAGCTTGAGCTCGCATTTAGGAGATTTAGTAAGCCTTAGTAAGCTTCTGATCCTGCAGCTCCATGCAGACTGCCAGACTGTGACTGCAGCAATCTGTCACTGTGATGAGGACACACTAAGTGATGAGAATTCCAAAGTCCTGGCAAGAGTGCACTCCCTAATTCTCTTAGACACTTTGAACGTCATGTAAGAAATTGTGTAGCTTTCCTGTGCTGACTTACCAAGGAACAGCAGGAATATTTTCACTCCCTATCAATTTTATTTTTTTTTAAGGCCTACTATTTAGGTAAGTGTAATCTTAACATTTAGTCTTGATGTGTTGGAAAATTACACCATGAGATCACTTACTTTGCCAGTGCAGAAAATCTCACTGCTACACAAAACCCAGAGTGTGCTGGGTGGGCTTTGGGCAATGCTCATGGAATCAGTAGGGCTGGAAAAGACCTCCAAGACCATCAAGTCCAGCCTGTGAAGTTCAGTGTTCAAACAAGTTTATGAACCCTGGCACCTCATAGCAGTAGCTCTTCATGCAGTCTGGGCCAGCAGGAGATAACCCAGTTACCACGATCCTGTTTCTCTTCCCTGGGGAGCATCTCCTCTCCTTCTAGAATTAGAACTGTGTTGGTCCTGATGCATCTTTAAACATTACAGCGTTTTTTAGCTATTTTAAAAGCATTTTCAAAGATGTGGTTTAAACTTAAGTAAAATGGTCTTTGAAGTAGTTAGAGGTGTACCAAGTTGGCTTAGTTGAGAGGCAGCTGCTTTTTCCAGCAATTTCCTCAGTTGTCATATGAGCAGAGCTTGATAGTCCTGCTGGAAAAACATAACATAGCTATTATATTTTATATATATATATCAGCATATTCTATAATAATATGCTTTCCTTGGGTTTTGCCTTATGATGCTGCTGGTTTTGTGCACCACTACATTTCTTTCTGAAGGGCAGTACTTCCAGTGCTAAACACAAATAGAGCAGTGTTTTCTAGTAAAGTCTCTGCCTCATTTCCTGCTGCCTTATGTGTGGAGATTTGGTATTTGATGCTAAAAATAGAAATTTTTCATCCAAGAAAACAACAGGATTTCTAGACAAAATCACTGACACTTAGTGCTGTATGCCTGGATTGGCAGAAGGCTTTCTTTGCCAACCAGGAATGTTATTATTCCTTATTGTTTAGCTGTTGCCATGGGTGAGGATGAGGTGACAGAGGGTCTCCATTTGGACCTTCATCTTGAAGACTAAACTGTTTCACTTTAGAATATTGGAAAACCAAACCATGTAACTACAGAGTTCTCATCAGGTGATTAAGTTGCACTGAAATGGAGTTTCAGGCAAGTTAATTTATTAGAATGACCCCAAACAAGCATGGGAATACTGAGGAAATGTCAGGAACTGAAAAGTTGCTCAGCAAAATATTTAAATCAAGCCCACTGAGTTTTCCTAAGTAAAAAACATCCAATGAGGCTCTATTTCATTCCTAACTGTATTTAGTTGGAGATTCAGTGTTTTATAATGTAGGCAGAAAGGATAGGAATTCTGTGTACTATTAGTTCTAACTTCTGGTTTAAAGTAGGGCTGCAGCAGTGATGTGTACTCTTACAAGATTTGTAACAGTGTCACCTCAAATCTGATTGTGGGATATAGCTCTAACTGATGAATTCTCAAGAGTTACTGATTCCAGTGACACCATGACAAGGTTTTTTGTTGGTTTTCTTTCCTTTCCTAAAAAACCCCAAACCCCTGTTTTCAAAAGCACTGGTTATTCTGGCTTTTGGACTGCATTGCACAAGTCCACGAGGTTGAATTCCTATTTGGTATCACTTCAAATACTTTCTTGCAGGTGGTAGATGCTTTTCAGCTTCTTGATAATCTGTGTTACTGCAATTCCTTGTTTTGCTTTAAGCTCCTGATTTTTTTTTTCCCCCACCCCATCTATAACCTTCTCTTCTTTCAAACACATGTAGGTTTTTCCATATGGGGACACTCCAGAACACTAAGTCAGTGAGAGCTCTATAAAGTCAGTATCTGTGAATTAAAGTGTGTTAAATCCCTGTGTATATGTTCTCATTTTGAAGTAGGGTGGCCTTCAGTTCTGGTTGCATAATCCTCCACCTGGGTATTCATCAAGTTGGGCAGTTCAAGGTCATTGGGGAATTGTAATGTGCTGAACAGGTTTCTGACCAAGCCCTGGTGAAGGGTTTCACCCCTCTGCACTCTCAGGGTGGCACTTAGGACTCACTGTACCACATTTCTTGGCCTCTTGAACTGTACCTCAAAGCTCAGCACCTGCACAGTAGAGGCCACGTTTCCCAAGTTCTGTTTTCCTCCTGCAGTAGTTTTCAGCACTCTATGATTTATTGCTACATGAATGATGAATTTAAGCTTCCTGACAACAGTGTGCTTTCTACTTGGGATTTTGTGGCTGCCAGGGTGCTTTTTTAGTGTAGCAGATCTTGACTCTAGGAGCGTGATGTAAATGATGCCAGTAGAGCTGGGTTTGTTTTACAGTGCCCATCAGAGAGTATGCTTGTTTCTCAGAAAATAATCTTCCTTTCTCTTTTTCTTCTTCATTTCTACCTGCCTGGATCTGGAGGATGAGAGCCCCTCTTAGCATTCACGCAAGCAGCCACCATGTCTGAAAAGCACACACCCAGCAGGTCTGTGGCGGAGCAGTGCAGCTCTGACACGCTCACTGTCACCCTGCTCTGTGTCACAGTGCGTGTTTGTCCCGTGTGCTGTCCCCTACCCTGTGTGTCTGTCACCAGTCAGAGGACACGGCTGCAGAGACGTGCATGGAAGCTTAGCAGAGAAAATGCTGAACCGAAGCCATTAAATTGCAGCTCTCCCAATCCTGAAGAAAGAGCTCCTCCTGAAGGCAAAAGCTGGGACCTGTGGCTCTCTAAGTTGCTTGAACTTGCCTTGTGTTTGCAGTGCTTTTAAGAAGACAGCACCTTTTTGTTATACTTGCACTCTTTTGAGCCCCAAGCCCAGAGAAAGGCAGCGCAGAACCCAAGGAGTGCAGTTGCAGAGAAGCAAAGCAAAGTGCAAACCAGCTCCGTTTGCAGATGTGGAGGAAGTCCAGCATGCAGGCCGGGCTGTGGGACGTGCTGGGAGTGGCAGGAGGGCGATTTCCTGCCAGGGAATGGGCACTCAGCTTGGTCCTGCCTAGAGGGAGTCACGGATTTCAGTGTGCAGTGATAGTCACTGCTTATGTTGTGTTATATTGGTAAGAACTCTGCCCATACCATTTGTTTCTCACCTAAACTGCTCCATTTCTGTTCAGATTTCTTCACGATGTCATTTTCACCCGTTTATTTCCATGTCAGGCCTAATCCCAAGCCTGAATGTTTCTTTGTAACTTCTGTTGTGTCTCCATAATGTCCCTGCCAGAGTCCTCGTGTCTTCTTGTCTGTCTTTGTTTAAAAGTGGGCTTAGCTGGATCACAAAAATTGGGCATTACTGGCATGAACACTTCAGAAAATGAGATTTGGAAGGGTGGCCAAAGTTTACTCTTACATACATCCCATAAAGACTTGCTGACACTCAAAGGGGGATCTAGAATATCTGTTGGTGAAAAAAGTTCTCCTTTTCCATTAAATGTGCTGCCAGATTCAGTGATGTCATTACTGCACCTCCACAGGGCACTTAGAGAAACAAACCCTTGCCCATGATTTAAGGGATAGAATAGGGGAGAACTGAACCTGCACAAGAACTAGCAAATCACACAGGGAGTTTCTCTAAGAAACAAAGTCTGTAAGAAAAAAAATTTTTAGAGTGGCTTACTGAAAAAAGACAAATATTGGAGCTTTATTAATTTTTAGTATTTTAAAAGTATGAACATCTTTTCTGGTGATTGAAACTGAGTTTATTTCAAATTAAAATCCTGTGTTCAGTGAAAGGAAAATCAAGTCTTCTGATAGTTGTATGCAAAGCATAAAGGGGATGTATATGTATGCCCAGCAGGATTCTCAGTATTAAAGGTGGAATGAGTTTAATTTATGACTTTCTCAACATTTTCCAGGTTTAGATGTGCAAACATTTGTGCACACACACACATATAAATGTAGTCTTAAAAATCCTCCTTTGGTGATATCTTCTTTCCCCTCTGTTCACAGTGACAGCATCAACCATGATATTAATTTGCCTTGGGTTAATTATTGCAAAATAGCTCTAAAAGAGAAAGTTATTTGAAATATCTTTTAAAATAATTTTGAACAAGTGATTTTTTTTCTGTTGAAAAGATTAAAAGCAGTTGTTCTCTCTGATGCTTTCCATGTAAGCACAGAGAGCCATCTGCTTTTCCTTTGAGCTGACTTTTCACTAAGATTGGTCCATGCAGTGAGCCAATCTCTACCCCATGATCACAAGACCAGGGCTTTTGTTTTCCTTTCTGAACAATCTCTAATACTCAAGAGCAGGGGAAACAAAACAAAAAAAATATCTGTGGAGGATGTTTTGTAATTTGTTGCGCCTCTAGAAGTATCTCAGAAGGTACATACTCTTGAGGTGGTCCATTTCTGAGAGTTCCTAGTGGACACTGATTTTGTATTTTCCAACACTGTCTTCATCCAGCTAATGACAGTCTGAAAGATCCAGTGTTTGGGAGCAGCTGCAGAAATACCCATTTTAGAATGTGTTGAGACTATATCTGCCTGTAAAGAAAAATAACCTTTGTTTCTGACTTGTTTATTTAAACTTCAAGAAGTAGAAAATGTGCTACACATTTCTGTCCCTAGAAAATGAAAAAGCAGATTAATTACTTTTTTTTAAAAATTTTTATTCCCACAGTAAACATTTTCTGATTCATCTCTTTGCCTTTCTTAAATAAACCGATGTTATACAGTAGAATTTGAATATGTTATGGTCTATATTTTCCTTATACAGGGTTTAAAGAATGGAATATATCAAAAAGACATGACCTAATCATGGGAACTAACATTTAAACAGACATGTTTTTTCACCACAGCTGTAACATGTCAGGCTTGTTTGCACACAAGACTGTCTTGGCCTGTTTTGAGTAGTCAGACATCTCCTTTTTGTTCAGACCTTTAGAGAGTTTTAGATAAACCTGCAAGAATGTGCTTTTACAAATTAAATTTTTTTAAAGAAACTCTTTGGTATTCTGGAGTAAATGTATTTATTTACCAGTATGTGCAATGACTGATTTTTGTATTTTCACATAATTTACCTGGTGTATGTCATAGAGGCTCCAGTGTTTGTGAATACAGAACACTGTGCAGAAAAATTAAACTTAATTTGTTTGAAACAACAAATGTCTTTCCCTACCCAAGGTCAGAAACACCTCAATAAATTGCTTCCACTGAATATGGAGTTATTTAACATAAGGAGTTTCCAGTACTATTCAAGCTGTATTTTTACAATTCCCTCTGGCAGGAGCAATATCTTTGGGTAATCTCACACTTGGGCAGGTGTTTGATCACAACAGAGAGGAGGAGTGGTCTCTGAGCACTATCTAAGCCATCCCGGGAAGATCACTGAGAAACATGAGAGGTGTCTATTTGCTCTCTAGGAACCTGTGCCCCCCTGAAAACTGGTGGAGCTCCAAAGCTGAGAAAATCCACTTGGCCAGATCAACCTTTCCAGCTGTGTTTGGGATGCTCAGTCTGTCTGATTCATTTGCTTTGAAATAAGTGGTCAGTATAAAAACACTGATATACAGATGATTCTCTAACTCTTACCTGGGTTCTCTTCTCCAGTGTTTGTGATACATGAGGTTAGAAACAGTATTTTTATTGGGATGAGCAAGTAAATAATATTTAAATAGAATAGAAGATTATTGCACTAAATTCTGTGTAAGGTAAGCATAATTTTCTTATTCTTAGCTGGAAAATTAAAAATCCAACATACGGAGACTAATTGCTAAATGCAAAGAGTTAGGTCATAAACTTCTTAGATATTTATCTGTTTTCCAAATACTACTTGATAACTAATGGTCTTTAGAGTATTTATGGGACCAGCAGTGATCTTACTTTTTGCCTTTTTCCTGATCCCACGGAATGGCTGAAACGATCATTCTCAAATATCCAGGGAGAACTAAGCCCATTTATGGATTTTAAAATCTAATTTTGTTATGATATTTTGTTTTCATAACACATGTGCTGTTTCTTTTAGCTTTAACAAAAAGTTAAAATTGCCAATTTCATTTGCCAGGTGGGGAACATCACAAGTAAAGGAGCATGTGCTTTTAAAGAGCCTGATTGCTTCCAGTGGGCATCCACCTGAGCTTCTATGATTTTTTTCTCAGATTCCCAGATTTACTGATGTTCTGACCTATGATTTTGATTTACTTACTTAATAGCAGCTCTCTGAGAATCCTGATTTTGTTCAGATAAGCTCTACTTCAAATTATGAGTGTTCTCTATTAGAAATGAGCAATTAATAGTTGAGAAAGCTGGACACACACACATGATCGTCCTTTTCTAAAATGCTCCTCTAAACAGACATTTCAGAAAGGGGGGGGAAGCTGAGGCAAAGGGAGAAAAGGAAATGTTATACAATCAGGAGGAATCCCAGTTTGAAGGCTGCTGGTGAGGCAAAGATGGCTACATTCAGAGAGCACTTACTGATGCCTGGGGAGGGGCTCCTAAAACCATCAGCACCTCAGGACGGAGCTCTTGAGGCTCTCTGATACCACCCTGCCAACCTGCATCAGTATCATTCTCTCCTGCCAGTGCTGCAAAGAAATAGGAAGCCTTTAGTTCTGTCACAGGTGTTAAAAGGAGCTTTAACAACTCCTTTCAAGGAGTCCTTTCAAGGCACATGGAAAAGGGGAGTTCAGCTCCTTTTTGTCTTCCATGTAAAAAGTGGGTTCAAGTCCTTCTTAATGCTTGAAACAATGGGAAATAGACCTGGCATTGAAAAGGGGACCCCCTTGGCTGAGGTTTTGCAAACCTGGGAGAAAATGTCTGGTAGAGCACAGGTATTCCAAGAGCACACAGTAATGCTGTGCCAAGAGCATTGGGCAGCTCCCACCTGGACTGGCAGCTCAGCAGAACGATGGCCATCATGAGGAGCTCCTGATGAACACAAATGTACTCTCCCTGTGGTGATGTCCACCTGGTGCATTCCCAGATTACATGGATTATTGGTACCTTTGGAACAATTGCACCTGGTCGTTGTGCTGGTGAGGGCAGTTGGTGGGCCAGACCCATAATTCAGGGATACAGATCCTCTGGGGGCTGGGCTGGTGGGGTTGGCATGAAGCAGGGCTGGGTGGTGACTCTAGGTGTGGCACAGGCCCTTGCCATGGGTTGCCCCAGCTGTGGTGGGTGTCATTGCCATGGGCACCCCCCACCCTGTCCCAGCACTGAGCAGTTGTGTGGGGGCAGATGTGAGCAGTTCTGTGGGGGCAGCCCTGGGCCAGCACCCCACCTTGTGGTGCCCAGCATGGCTTGGAACTGGTGCAGACAGGGGAATCCAATTTATTTCATTAAAACAATGTCCCAAAGGCCCATGGTGGGGGTAGAAGCAGTGGGATGCCTGCCCTGTGCTCCTCACACAATGTCTCAGTTCCAGTGACACCCAGTGAGCACACAATAGTCTGTGACAATCCAGGGAAAGGGTGTCAGTCTCACACTGGGCTGTGCCTGTATCCACAGCAGGGCTCCAAGGTGACCAGCACACCTCCTACTTTTTCCTTGGGAATACTGGGGAATGATTTAAGGGCTTGGCTGAACACTGGGGTGAGGCTGACACTAGGCCAGATTGGTCAAAGCCCCAACCAACCTTGAATGTTTACAGGGACTTTCTGCTGCTCCCGTGCCTCTCCACCCTCATGACCAGAGGCAGCTCCCTCAGCCTGCCCTTGTGTGCCTTGGTGACTCCTCACCATCTCCATGGCCTGGGCTGGGCCCATACCCCATGAATCAGTATCTTTCCTGGGCTGTGGAGACCAAGAGGGGACAAAGGAATCCATAGGCACTCACAAAATCCAAAAAAGAGAAGAAGAGAGAATTTTTGCTGCTATTTTTTTTGTTTGTTTATTGGTTTAGTTTTTTAAAATTTATTTCCCAACATTGAAAAGAACTTCTTATGAAGCAGCTAGAAGGGACCTCGATGTGAAGGCCAGCACTTCTTCCTGGCTGAACTGCCATCTGCTGCTTCTCCAAAGAAACAGCTGTCTACATTCTTGGCTTGGTCTGGTAATATTCTTTAGGCAAGACTGACTTTACTCGTCCATCAGGGAATGTTGTTGTTCTCAGACTGAAGAAACCCCACCTCCAGACCCCCAGAACTCCACTGACACTGTTGGGGACAACTCCTGTCACCTCAACACAGTAGTCTGGTGGAAGCCTAGTCAATTCATGTCCTTTCCCTGTGGCTCAGAACAGAGGAGCTCCAGGAAGAGTGGGGGTAGGGGATGGGAAGGAAGGGCTCAAATCATGCATGGCAATCAACAAAATAGTTGTTGATGCCAGGAGATGAAATGGGTGAGCCAGTAGGACAGGTCCCACTTGGAGGCTGGGACTCTATAATATTCCCTAGCACATTTGGAAAGGAGAATTTCCTAGGGCTCCATGCCTTTATTATGATAATTCTACTCTGTTTAAGAAAACTAGTTTCAAATTGTTGATGTTACAGCCTAAAAAACCCAGGATGTAAGGCGGCACCAGCAAAGCAGGATGTGGGCATGGACCCAGAAAGTTTCTAAATAACTCCTCCTACTTAAGGGGTCAAAGGAGCAGAGGTGCTGTCACCGAAGTACCAAATAAGGAGGATGACAGCATTTTCATCCTTGTCTTGTTGCTTATTTTTCAGTTGTGCAGGTGCGGATTTTGAGCCGCCAGAATTCCTGCCACGTGCTGAATGTCATCCCTCTCATGTTGGCAATGGCTCTCGGAGTGCAAGGGCTGATGCTCCTCCTTCTCCTCCTTCCCCCTCTTCTCCTCCTCCTCCTCCTGCACCGTTGATTGCCATTTTTCAGGCCCAGGAAAAGTGACTCCCCCTTTGGCTGCTGCCAGACGTGTCTCTGTGCTGTCCCAGGCAAAGGTGGGCAGCCACCCAGCTCACTGCTCTGGTGGCTCCCTGGCAGGCCGATGTCCCTGGGCTGCCCAGTGTTCCCTGGCGGGCACAGAGCCAAGCTCTGCATGGCCATCACCAGGGAACTGAGGGCAGTGGCATTCACGGCAGAGGGGTGATTTTGTTCCTCCTCTTCCACTGTCTCCGCAGCCTCCTCCTGGCACATGCCTTCCTCTTCGGCCATCACTGGAAGGGGCCCTGCTGCTGTCCCTTACAAAGCTGGGCTGCCATCTGCCTCCGTGCTCCGGCTTTTCTTCCTTCCAGGCATTCATCAAGGGCCTTGGGGCTGGGTGGGCAGGGGGACAGCTGCAGAGGGCCCTGCCTCTGTGGTGCTGGAGCACTCAGGGGACTGGTGATATCACAAACAGCCACTGTGACTGGGTGGCCCAAGACATCAGGTTATGGTGGGCCTGTGGCCTGAAAAATGCCCAGATGTGGGAGAAGGAGGAGGGTCATGGGGGCTGAGGGCTCCTTTCCTGGGGCCCATCCCACCTGCCATGCTGTCCCTTGGGCATAGGGACTACTTGCCACCTCCCCTCAGGAGCCCTTTGCTCCAGCACCCTCCTCATCCCACACCTGGGGTTGTCTTAACAAGACAGTGGCAACAACATTCCAAGAGCATAAAAAACCTGCAGGTTTCCAGGAAGAAGGAAAAGCCTACCTGCTACCTTCAATCTGAGGGTCCCCCTCATGCTGTTCTCTCCTTTAGAGACAAACCTTAACACTGCTTTTTTTGGTTTTAATCTCTAGGAATATTTGTAATGCTCTCACACATTGCGGTCCACTTGCTGCAATCCTCTGGGAATTTCACCATGGCTAAGGCAAAGTTAAAGCACACAGCTTCAGTCTTACTCACACAAGTAACACAACATGGATTAGGCTACCATTCCAACAACACAGAATAAGTGGGAAAGGGGCTGTGGGGTAGCACAGGAGCTTTGTGGATTGTGGTGACAGCAGCTGCTCAAGCGCAGAGAGCAATGAGAGAGTCGAGAGAGTTAAATGTGTGACTATGATCTGCTTTGCCGACCAGTTAGCATTCAGCTAAGAGAAAGAAGGCATATTTTGTCCTCCAGCATCCCAGTAAACTCCTGTATATATAAGGATTTGTTTAACTCTCCTAACTGGTAGTACAGAGATGTTTTTGAAAAAGTCAGAAGAGACATTTGGTTAACTCTGGGATGACAAAGGGCAAAACCAAGGATGGGTCCTTTGGAATCAAAAAGGAACAAGTCACAAATATCTGCTTCAAAATACAAGGCTTCAAAAATCAAGGACAAAGCACTGTTGGCAACATCATGGTAACCCATGACGAGTGCATGAAGGAGAGCATTGGCTTCCAATTCAGGCAGATGATGTGACTGTTACCATGAGAATGCCATTGGTACAAGGAGATGAACACAGAGACGTCTTCACTGGGAACAAAACCCATATGAATGACAGTTTATGACCTCTACCTTTGCCCTCTAGACAGCACCCATCCTTGTCCCTATCAATCAAGTACTTTGGTGTTGCGCTTTCTCAGTGTGCCCATCTCCTCTGAATCACAGACTTTTTGTTCTTCCAGTGCAGCATTTTCATTTTCCGACTCCACAGACAGGTCCTCTTGGCTTGTCTCTTCTACTTCACTGCAGCTCTCAGAGTGGAATCCAGCGTTCTCTGCTATGACAGCAGGATCATCATCACAGCAGCAGCAGCACTGCCCAGTGCTCTGGCTGGGAGGAAGGTCACTCTTCTCCTCACTGACCTCATCCTGTTCCTGTGTTAAATCTTGACCACCCATTCCCATGGTGAGATCACTTAGCAGGGTTTCAGCATAAGGATACTCCTCATCTTCCATGCCCTCCATTCTTTCTGCCAGCTCTTCTGGAGAGGGCTGGCTCAGGTCAGGGTAATCTACAAGGATTGTGTCCTGTTTGCGCTTGAAGCAATCAGAATTATCGTAGACAGGATAGGTCTCTTCTGGATAACCTTAGGAATAAAGGGATATGCAGCTTGGAGTGTTACCAGCATTCAAAATAGTCCTGACTTCAGTGGTGGATGCAAAATTGGTGAGGACAGTTGTTCTTTCTACTGCCAGTGCAAGTGTCAGCTCTTTAATGCCATGAACACATCATGGTATTAAATCCATGGCAAGGATGTGCAAAGCACGTTCTCTTGGGAGACGATGAAAAAAAATTCACTTATTTTTAGGGAGCCAAGATATCAACCCTGACTTTCAGCTGAGCTTTGCTAGAAGCTGTGGGGGCTAACAGGTAAAAATGGTGTGTCTTAGATCTTTATTTTATTTTTTCTGCCTACAGATTGACTAATGCATGGTTTGAATACTTGCTATAAACAGCCTTACTTAAAAAGTTGAAAAAACGGATACATCAATAACTTTGTGCATTTCATTTTAGAAATAACATCATAAACTTGACTTTATGAACAGAGCTCAAGGCCACTGTTTATGTTTTGGATCATTTTTGAAAGCTTTTTAAAAAGCAAGAAATTAAGTCTGCATTCAAAATTATGATAGTGAGCAGCTCAAATACAATATCTTGAAAACACATTTATGTAGCAGGTAAACACCAAGGAATGGAAAGGACATTAAAATAAATAGTTTTTAAAATACGGACTTCCTGGAGTTGATTTTTTACAACAGTGGCACTAACAAAGAGTGATTAATCAAAAGTAAAAACTGTAAGTTATCTAAAACATACTGATTCTGATTTCCAAGGGTTTTATGATTATCATGAAATCCAGCCCAGCACAGAAAGGGAAAGATATAAACCTACAGCAGCCAAAACGTAGCAGCATATGGAGCATATGTGAATATTCACATGCCACTTGGGGCAGCAGATAGTGCAGGGTTTACACTAAAAGAAATGTTGTATACCTCAAAATCTACTTTTTTTCTATTATGGCTGGGGAAAAAAAAAAAAGCCAAGCAACTTCTTGCAAAGTTTTGAACATTGGCTTCTGGAAATGAAGGATAAAGCTAACTGAAACTTTGCAAGGATCTGGGACTGTGAGTAATCTTCATGCAATTTTTCTTGTAAGGGTAATGGTAAGAAAGGCTCCCACTTACCTTCCCAATCTGCCATGTAAGGAGCTTCCTCAGCTTCCTTCTCAGGAGAGATGTCATCTATGAATTTTCCCTCTTTCATAACTCTAGTAATTTCTCGGAGTTGATGAAGTAACATTTTTTCCTGGTCTGTTGTAACATTTTGAGTCCTGCTAGAAAATATGAAACACCAGAATTTAGTTCTGTTATTGCAAACTATTAAAAGAGTTTGAACCCAACTGCTTGGTCTGTGCCAGCAGCACAGCCTAGAGGAGTGTGATCCCTCCTCAACATCTGCCATGTGCCCTGCACTTCAGCTGAGTATAGTTTATCCCTTTATCCAAAAAGCCTGCAAATTTAAACAGGTAAAGGAAAGCAGGTAAAGCAAATGTGAGAGCAAGATGAAAGTGACACACACAAAAGAGTTATGGTACAAAAGACACTACAGAAATTTCTTGCCTTTAAAAGAATGATAGGTAAGAATTAGAGTGCAGTGCCTTGTATGAAGTATTATAAGGAAATGAAATTCAGAACTCTGCTATATGTGTAGCTTGTGGGGCTGATCAAAATTTCTCATACAGTCATTAGTCTCAAGACTCTGAGATCTGTCATTATAACCATTAAATTTGCAAGTTGGACAGATCATCCTGTCTTTATAGACAGTCCACAATGCAGCCTGGTGGGAAGGTGGAGGGAGAAACAGGAAGGAGGATTTAAATCTGGAAAGAAGGTATTATATTTAACTATAACTTGCCCTTTAGAAATAGATGGAGAGGACTGAGATTTTTATCAGATTGAAACCAAAGTTTTGACTGGTTCTACACTGCTGAATCTAGTAATTATTACTGCTTAGGTAAAACAATTACTGCTGTAACAAAAATGCATCCAACACATAAGATCATGTAGTCATTATGTGTTATTTTCCCTGCAAAGAGAAAAGCCTTCTAAAAATCTTATGGACAAAAAAGTAGTATTTGGAGGGGAATGCTCTGTGATCTGCTAACTCAGTAGGTCAGAATGACACTGGCTGCCACTAGGGGCGAAAATGGTTCTGACCAGTGGTGCTTGTTTCATCTTGAGTTTAAAATTACGGTATCTTGAGGTTTGAGCTGTTCTTGAGCAGTAATGCCAGTTCAAGCCACTCCTCTGGCACTCTTTTGGATCTCCTGTGTTTCAGACAGGGTCTGTTGCCCCCAGTAACTTGGAAAGGGTGGCCCTGCTGTGCACAGAATGAAGTACTGTAGGTGGCATGTGAGGTCAGACAGATGATCTCTGGTGATCTCTGGTCTGGAGAGCAGACAGACAGATAATCTCCAAGAGTAGATTCACTGAGTAGGCTGCTCAGTGAGTCGTAGGGATGAGAAGGGAAGAGAAGAGCTGGAAACAGATTTTGGCTCTAGGTGATTCTTATCTATGTAAACCTGTCAATCTTCTGAATTCTAATAAACTTGCAATGTCCAGGTTTTCCTCTTACCAACTGCAGGGACTGGAGCAGCACTCCAAGAGGTACTTTGTGCCACTCTGCCTAAAGGGGAATGATGGTGACATGACGGCTACTCCACTAAGGGCAGCAAAGTCACACTGGTTTAAAGCAAAGGTTAGCATCCTACTGCTGGTTGGTGTGATGGTGGTGGAAATGCTGATCCTGGGCTGGATTTTGTGCACAGCTGCAAACACGGGTGTCTGTAACTGCACTCAGCTCAGGAGCTGGTTTCATTAACACCTACCCTGATCAAACTGCTTTGCTGAGATCACAAGGCAAAACATCACTTCTCTGCATCTCCACCAAGGGGCACTTTGAACAGCTGATATCCCAATACTACATGGAGGTTGCACCGATTTCCCCCAAGCTGTGGTGGCAATCTGTTCCACAAACAAGTGAAAGTATGAGGCAGCATCTTCCCAAAAGCCTGGCTTATGCAACTGTGGAATCTGAGATGTGAATTAAGAGGCCCACAAAAAGGAATGGTTTAATCAGCCTTTGACCAAAGCTGTGACAGAATTGCCAAACTAATCCTCCTTTTACAGAAAAAATTGTACCCAATTTGAATATATATCACTTGGATGAAGACAGAGGCCTATCTCTTTAGCACATTGGGCAGATAAGCTAGCTCAGATGACAGGATCAATCAATCAGCTGCATCATTGTGGCATTTCATACAGGAAAATTCCTAGTATGTGGGATACCTTCATTAGAAAACACTACTGTCTTGTTTCAACACAAGGGCTCTGTATTGCAGAGTATTCTTCTCCAAAGAGCTTGCTTAAAAGGCAAAATTCCCTACAGAGAGGGAGAAACTGAAGCCCATGTGTTGACTTCAATTAAGGCCTCTGGGAAGACTTACTGTAGGATGCTGGCAGTGTATAAGACATCTGGCTGCCTGCACGTGGGAGATTTACCAGGATATAATGCACTCAGGAGTGCTAAGAGGATAACAGATGCAGAAGGTTTACAGTGTAAGAAAAGGTCATTATTTTTGCTCTTTGTATTTGTAACTCCAACAGAACTATTACTTTGCATTATGGCAATACTTACACTTTGTAGAGTCCCAAAGAGTTCACTAACAGGTAAAGGTTTCTTATTCTTACTCTGAGATTAGAACATTTCCTAAAGAGCCATCATGACTGCAGAGAAAATAGTCTAAATAATCTAAAATGGCATCTCAGACATATTAACTGGTATTTTTTTAGCTTTGTGATCTTAAAGTAATCACTATCAAAATGCAGCTACAACCCAAAAAATGGCATCCTACAGAGCCTCTCACTCTTCCATATCACTTTTGCTCAGTTTATGACAAAAAGGAAGGGTTTTCCAGTTGACAGCCTGGTAAACAGGACCTCAAAACCAGGTAGGTGAGCTGCATTGTTTCTACCTCTTACCTAACTACAAGGAATAGAAATTTTTGGTTACTTTATTGAGGACCTGGCCAGGCAGTCCTTTCTTCCTCTTGCTTTCTTTACCTTGCTTCTCATTTTTCCTACAACACCCTAGGCCTTATTAAAAGTATCTGTCCTTGTACTTTTTGATAATTTTGCCTTTCTGGAAGGGTGTTCCTCCACTTAAGGGTGCAGCAATTCCAACTGATCTGCTGGCTTGGAAGGAGGTCTCCTACTTTCTACAACACAGTGCGTAATAGTAACTATCCCATCTGAGAAACCCAGCTAACAGTATTGGGAGGTCTTCCAGCCTCACTTCACTCAAATGAATTTGAAAGGAAAAGAAATGGAGCAGGATAAGTCATAGCAAGAAAATGACATGTACAAAAGAAAGCACAGTTATATTATTCCTTCGAAACAGGATTTCTTTCTGTGGTACAGCATTCTCTGAGAATAAACTATCCTTTCAAATTAATCCAGTTTTCACAAGCAATACTTTTAAAGAAAATTTACAAGACTAGAATGTCTTTGGATTCTATGAATCTGCTCCAGGAGAAAGCCAGGATGGGTCCTGGAGCAGTTCAGCTGGGAGAATGCCCTGAGAGGACACTGAGGCAGGAGCTCAGCCCTCAGCACTCTGACAGGCTCTGTGTGTTATGGTGGTACATCAGGTCTTGTGACAATGCAGAACACGACCTTTGGTTTGGTTCCTAATGCTTCACTTGCCCAGCTGGCTGTTGCTTTGCCATACCTGGTGCAGAGGCCCATGGTCTCACCTGGGCTCTTTCAGCATTAGTTTACATTTGATACCAGTTATTTCTGTCTCTCACTTTTCTGTGTAAGGGTTCCTGTTTAATTGCAAGCTTGAGCAATTTTAACTCTTTTAGTCTTCCATTTTATTTAAATCTATCAATATCCAGACTGAATAAGCCTAGCTCAGTACTCTGATCTAACTACACTTTCTAACCATAGATTTTATTTTAATAGATTTATCCAGTATTAGTGAAATTAATGAGTAGATTAAGAAAGCTTCAAAGTGTTTGAAAACAGCCATTTGCTCAATCAAGAGGTGCTTTTCCCCTCCTCTTCAAAGAGGCAACATAAAAAATTCTTCATTAGATCCAGATTCTCATTTCCCCTGAGACCTTTAGACCCATCTACATAAATAGTCTGGTGGAACAAAGAAGGGAAGTTCTACTAAATAGAGGCTTTGGGCCAATAACACAGAGTGGAACAAATACTGGATCAGACCCTAAACCGATTTTCTCAGTAAAAAAATATTCCATCCTGAGAGTCAGTACAATATCTGGGCAGCTCATAAGCCTATTTCTGTCAGCTTAGAGGTATGTGTAGAGCATTGTGTCAGCTCTCCAGAACAGAGATGAGTAGCAGTCAAAGCAGGATCCTTCTGTTCCATTAACAAAACCAGGGCAGTTTAGGAGCTCTCCCACTGGAACCTGGCTGAACATGGGCATCTTGTCTGCCCAAGACAATACAGGGCAAAACTGCTCTCAAAGAGATGTCTTTTGAGGCATAAATGAACAAAATGTGCATGTTCAGCACAGAATTCCTACAGAATGGGTTAAAACAGGACTTGGCTGATCCCAACAAAGTTAACATGATTTACAACTGGAACAGCTCTTGTTTTTTGCAAACCTCACCTTCCTATTTATGGTGTTTCAGTTTTCACACTGCAGTTATGCAGTATCCTATTGATCTATTCTTTTTACTCCTTATGAAAAACACAGACTTGTTTCCAGTGTTTCTTTGTAACTGGTAGAGATCAGATTTGTAGGAAACATTAATAAACATTATAAAATTTTGAATGCCAGCTTTACAACCCTTTGTCTTTTATATTTAGAAGCAAATGCATGAATTTAAGGTGGAACTAAGTTATGTAATCAGATTATTATACAATTCTGCCTTAAAGAAACATTTTATAGTTATTCTAACAGAAATTTACATAGATTATAACAGCAATTTAGGAAAATAATCCCTAGAACTGGAAAAGAATAATTCAGGATATTATTTTGGTCACATAAACCAGGTTGTTTTATGTTCTTTAAATGAAGAGTTTATCTTCTGTTTACACATACCTATCATTTTCTTTCAAATAACACACTGTAAAAGGGGAGAGATAGGGATAGTTGCTTTACTGCTTAAGGAAAATGAAGTTTGAAAAAATTATTTATTTTCTATATAGATGCTGGAAAGAGAAAAACTGCAGGACAATTGTGATGTGTAAAATCAAACTTCTATAATTTGAAATAGCAATAAAAATGCTATTTTAATATAGATAATGCAAGAAAGTTTAACTTCTAATTAGAGTAGAACCTCTCCTTAAATAATTCTTAAAAATATTTAATCTCAAATTAAAAAATTTGAAACACACCTCTCATACATAGGTCCTACTCTGTTGATTAATTTTTCCATAGCTTCTTCTGTCTCTCTCAGTCTTTCCTGGAGCTGAGTGAGCTCATAGTCAGCTGTAACACAAAACAAAAAAAAATCCCAAGATCTGTCAGTAGAAGATTTGAAAATGTGTCCCTCTCCCATTAGCACAGGTAGCAAATGCTGTACCAAACCAAACTGGCTGTGAGGAACCAAAAATACTCAGCTTAGAGAGTTCTACCTACTTTTCCTGGCCCTAAGGTGAAGAATATTACCAATGGTAATAGGACACACAGAAAGAACCTTCTTTCAAATGTTCCCAAGCTACCTCCCAATAAGCACAGTGAGTGGTCCTCTGGAAATGCCCTGGAGACTACAGTTTAAGAAAAGAAAATACTGTGGGGGTTTTCTCTGTATGTGCTTGTTTGGTTTTTTCCTATCTACTGCAGAATTAATGATTCATGTGGAATTTCCCTCTTTGGCCCTTGGGAAAAGAAACAAAAGGTCATTTGAGCAGTTTCTAATGAGTACAAGGTTTAAGAAGCCACTTCTTTCTCAAAGAGAATCAGGTTCATGGGCTTGATGGCTTGAATCCAACCCAGCCCAGGTGTGCCAGGCTCACTGGGATGAACAACAGGAAGCCTATGGTGTCTGCTTGGGGAACAAAGCTGTGGTTGCACTTTTAAAAAGAAAAAAAAAGTGGCCACAATACAATAATAGACACAATGCAGGAATAACCAAACTGGCTTTTTGAAAGCATTGCCAGTCAAGATGCAACAGCCTGGATGCCAACAAAAATGCTTGAACTCCTTGTTGGACTTTTGCAGCTCATGCTCAAAATCCTACAGCTGAGATTCCATTGCTCCCCACTGCAGAACAAAATGAAACCAGGCTGGGTGAGTGAAATATTCAGCTGCTCCAGGCACACCCATTTATACAGCACAAAGGCACAATGGAACCCCAACACAGTAGGAATGGAGAAATCCATCCACAAACATCCTGCTTTTAGGAAGACCTCTATTCTGTACAGATTGCCATTACTTAATGCAACACTGATGTAATTATTTTGCATGTCTGAGACTTTATAAAAAAAAGGAAGGGAAATTGGCAAAGAGAAAGGAAGTTACTTCCTCCAAGCCACTATGTAAGTGGTGACTCAGTCTTCAGGTTCCTAATCCAGTGACCATACAACTTGCCATGAATGCTTTAGGAATATAAATGAAGAGTCTAGAAACAGGCATGATAATTTCCACTGTTAGTTCTTTGGGATATAATGATGGTAAAGTTAACCTACTGCAAAGTTACTTTCTCTTACCAAGCATCAGAGGAAAAAATAAAATTACCAGTGCTCATATATTGCCCAAAATTGCCAGGCACAATGCAGTACTAGTGCACTGGAGACACAATCTAAAGCACTGAGTACATTAGGTATTCCTAATATGTGCATTAATGTCAAGATAATTGCAGCTATGTTAAGAGAATTACCTTCCTGATACCACTTTCTATAAGTACTTTTCTTTCCTATTACAGTTTAGCGAGCTAAACACAGCATATTTAAATGCTGTAATGGTAACTGCTCTTCCAGTCCTCAACAGTAAGCTTATTAATTTATCTAATAAGTGCCTACAAATACTTGAATCTATCTCACCAGTGTTTAGGTAAAATCAAATTAACATTTCAGAATAGTATTTGCTGTCTTTATTGCATGCATGAAGCCTTGCAAAAAAGGAAAGGAAAAATTAGGAAAGTGCCTGATGATGGCTAAGAATTCACCAAGTCAAAAAAATTAAACTAGCTTTTATGGTACCTTTCTATGCTCTTACTAGACTATTAGGGATTATATAATAATTATAGCTGGACATCCTATTATCCATTTTTAATCATTAGTGACACAGCTTTTCAGCAAATCCGTGCAGTTAATTCAGCAAACCTCATGAAAAGCCATTCCTTCCAGAGGGGCTTGGGATCAGGCTGCTATCACAGCCTCATGGGCTGAATTAGATTAGAAAGTGACAGTGCAGACATTCTTTTTAACTCTTTTCTTAACTCATTCCAACACAGAAGATTCTGGCATGGGTTTTTGGGGTTATTTTTGGGGGAGGGAACGTCACATTTACAGTGCACAGAACTTGAAGAAGCCTGTTGGACCATTACAGAGTCAACAGCTACACAGATGCAACTCAGAGTCATACTCACTGATTTTCCTCTTCATGTTGCCAGGTGTAGCAGTAGGGCATTTCCTCTCTGCAGGAGTAGCTCTTCCCTTGGAAGCCAGCTGATGAGGAAAAGAACATGGCCCTTCTATGAGTTACAACAATGGTAATAGATAAGCCCCAGCCAGAGGCAATGGGAAAAATACAGGAAACTAAAATATGCCAGAAGGCAGCCATGAAAAAGGACACCCAGCAGCAAAACCATGAAAGATGCCTGTGAGATTTTGCCAGCTGAAAACTCCTATCAGACTCTTGGAACAAATAACAGCATCAGGGAAAAGAATACTATGTGTATATTCAAAATTAATCTAACATTATTCTAGACATGCACCTTTTCCAGGGGAAAAAAAAATTCCTTAAAAAATTGTAAGAGGTCAGAGGCCAATGGAGGATCAGAGAAATCCTTCCCTGCATTCTTAGCTACAGTCTTTGCAACAGCAGAACCCACAGGATACTCCAATCTTTTGACCACCAGGCAAAGGTCCAGCATAAGAATTTTTTTTGAGCACAGTTGAAATGGAACAAAGTACTGAAATGAGAGTATAATTTTTTTCAATATTTTTTGAGTTATTTCCTTGACTTTTCAATTTATGTTGGTCTTACCTTAAATAAAATATACAAGATATATAAGAAGATGCCAAATCCATAAATAGGGATAATCTGTCCCACAAGACCTCTTCCAGTTCCACCAGTGCTTCCACCACCACCTCCACCTGCCTTGGCTTTGGCAACTGCTTCAGTAAGGTGAGACCTTGGAAAATGAGGGACAGCTCGGGTGTCGGGAGTGGCGTGGGAATGCATCTTCGGGGGAAAGCGACCGAGCTTCCCTGCAAAAAACCACACAGTGATCATTTCCCTTCTGTTACTTTCCACCCTTTTACAGGTAGCATAAACCTGCAGCAGGTGCAAGTGACCTGTTTTCTCTGCTTGTAAATTCACCACCACTGATGAATAAGTAACTTGTTGGACTAAGTCTGTAAACTCAGTCCCTGGTCTTGATGTGCAGTGCCAGGAGTTAGGTTTTACTTAAAGCCATTTTCTCCTAGAAATTTTACTCCTACACAATTAGGATTAGAATCACACAATTAAAATCTCTTGATTTTAAGCAGAGAAAGAGGTGGCAGAGCAATTAACAAAACATGGACTTTAATAGGTATATTCTTGTCTGAATAGCTGACGGATCAGCATCTCCAGCAGGATGAAATGCCAAATTCCTACTTGTTTCTGTCCTCAAAATCCCCCAAAATATATCAGTTTTCCTCTGTGAGCCTGATCTTTCAATATACAATACATGTATAAAGACATATTAATGTATAAATGTATTAATTTCTAAAGCATCACCCAGACACACGACTGCAGTGTTTGCCCAGCATGATTTTTGGTTATTGCCATAAGAAATAGTATTTTACCTGATTTTACCAAGTGAGCAATGAAAGATTAAGAAAAGTGGTGTTGCCTCAAGCTATTCTCCTTTAAAAGGTCTAATGTGAGAAAGGAGATTGAATATAGCCCAGGACATATTATCTTTGGCATGTTAGAGGAAGAAAAGTTAGAGGTTTCTAAACTTTCTAAGCAGAGCTAATTTTACAAAAGGAGAGCAAGCATAAATGGGTGTACAGATGCTAGAGTAAGACTGCAGAGAGCCTGAAACAGTGCTGCAGATTTCATGCAACTGAAAGGTGCAAGAACCTCGATAAATTTAGGCTCATGCATTATTCTATTTTCTTGCTGCCATCAATTCAACAATTTTGCTGTGAAATTCACTGTTTTACTCCTTTGTGTAGCTGTTGTCCTGCTTTCCATCTCCATATCCAGCCTGGATGTGCACTCCCTTCCACTGACTGGGGCTGAGCTGAGTTATTCAGCTACTCTGCCATGGAATCTGGCGGCGGGAGGCGCTGGATGGATGCACCAGAGATGGGGATTGCCAGGCTGGGCTGCAGCTCCCTCCCTGATCCCAGCTGGAAAACTGCCCCTCCCAGACACACATGGCCTGGATGCTGCTGCCTGGTGCTGGGACAGGCTGCCTGTGCTTGCAGAAAGAAAATGATAAGCAGGTTTGAAGTGGCCCTGCAAATAACTACCTTTACTTCTGTGAGTACGCAGCTGCAAATACTTTTATGAAACACAAGAGAAAAATTTAACTAACATTTGGTCTTGCTAGGAAACACCATCATAGGCAGCTAAATTCCTGAGCACAGAAAATTGCAGTAAACACTTATTAGGAAGCAATATCAATAATTCATGAGGTTCTGCTATTAAAAACACATTTTTCTTGTAGATGATAGCACACATTCCGTGAGTTCTTCAGTGTAATTGCCAGGGTACACTACCACTGACCAAACCCACTCTCGGATTAGATTAACTTGGAGGAAGCTGTTATCATGCACTTAAATTTTAGTGAATTATTCAAAGTCTGTGATGGAAAGCATAGCATCTTATTTACAAGAAAGTCCCCCTGCTGCAGCAGCAATGCCCTGTAGCAGTAGGTCACTGTGGAAACGAGTGTGATGTCGTGCAGAGAGCAGTATCACTGAGGTGAGGATGAAGCAGCAGGGTAGGTAAACGTTTGTAAAACATCTTATGTTTATGCAAATATTCTTTATTGGAAACAAAAAAGATATTAAGAAAGCAGAAAATAATTGACAAAGGCGAAACTATGTTTAAAGTGAATAGTTTTCTAAATTATCCAAAGGCCTTGTTTGAGCTTTAAAACATTCAATTCAATTAAATATAATCAGGCCAAGGGGACAGACACTAGACAGACACAGTATCAAAACAATCTTAAAGGGGAATTTCAAGGCTCTTATTTCTAAACCTACCCTGTTGATTTTACACTTCTATAATTATTTCCTTAATAAACAAATACTAAATTCCATAGTTTTTTTATTGTGAAGAACCCATGCAAATTACACAGGAAATTGAGGGCACAGGCAACTGAAAAGCAATATATGCACAAAGCTCTTAAATGCACAGTATATAAATGGAAAATGTAACCATTTGGGCGCCCATGTGACTCGAACAAGATTCCACATTTACAGCAATCAAACAAACCACTTTCCAAGGCAGACCACAACATACTCTCCATCAAGAAAATCAAGTGACACTTGATGAGCACAGAAGGGCATGTGCTGAGTCCTTGTTTGCCACCCCATCCAGCTGCCAAGGGGAAGGTTTGTACCTCAACAGGACATTTTCCATGCTAGCACTAACTCCAGTTAGCTCTGAAGGGTGCCACAGTGCTGCTCTGCTTTTGAAATATTTCCCAACTCCCCTGTGACAGCCTGAGGGCTGCCTTCATGCAGGCTGATGGCTGAGTGTGGTAACTCCCACCAACTACACCCTACCCGGCTTTGCAATCTTTTTACCTAGGATTTATTCTACACATTTAATAATTTTGTCAGTTTTAATCCTTCAAATCAACTTTGCAAACCAGCTACAGGGCAAGCAGAGCATGTTTCATCTAACCTGTCCCTTCAATATCTTTAAGTCCAAAAATGAAATTATGGCCCAGAGAACATTTGTGTTGTTTAAAAGGCTGTAGTTTCTGAATGTAGATGAAGTCCTTAATGGGATTTTCACATAAGAATGACTGTGGAGTTTTTAATCTTGTAACAATATTAACCTTCAACTGAAAAGCAAATCTTAGAAACTGTATTTACAACACAATGAATACAATGACCAACCAGATGATGATACTCAGACCATTCAACCATCTGATTCCAAGAAAGCTGTTATGTGTTCTACTTAACGGGTTTTAGGAATTGTTATTGAGCCAAACTTGACTGTTTATAAAGTTATTTAACCTATGTTACTGTCCTATTCAGCAACTCTTTGTCTAGGCAATATGTCTCTCTGCCACATCATTTTCTTCAGGACACCAGCAGGCAACTGATGTGTGCATTGCACAAGTTCAAGCTGAGCGGAGGGGTTACCTGAACTGTCATATATATTTTTTTGTAAAGCTGATGCCACTTGATTGTTGGTAAGAAAGCAGAGTCTGCTGCTGTCATGGAGTTGTAAGGTTTATCTGAAACTACCAGCTTAGAGAGTAGCTTTACAAAATGCATGGCACATATTTATGAATGCTAGACTTAAAATGTACTTTAAAAACTGCTAGTAGGTTGCCTTTTTGCTCCTCTTTAACACAAGATAAACATTCTAATGCCTGTCTATGAAGTCAACTAAGAATGTGATACAAACACAGTAAGTTCTTTAAGTAAGCTTTGTCATATACATGAAATTATTACTGTGAGAAAGAACAACATTCCTGCCTGGAAGATAATATTAACTTCTATAGTTCTATGCTCACCATTTTCCTAAAAGAGACCTCTGAAAATGGCTTTATTAGAGAAAGTGCCATTCCCATGCTCTTTTGATAAAAAGCCTTCTGGTAACATTGATTTCTAACAAATGGTACTAAACTTTATTCAGAGACATTTTGCCCCCAAGACTACAATAAGCACTTTATTAACTTCAAGAATGACATGACTACCTCAAGCCCTTGAAACTCCTGTCAGGTAACTGCAGTTATCAGTGCACCAAAGAGGACAGCTAATGACAGAGACATGAATTGAGCCGTTTAATCAAGATTTATTCTCCCAATAAAATAATAACTTCAGGTGAAATGAAGTTTGGTCTGCAGAGCAGGTGTAATGAAATCCTTGCTATCAAGTTGAAAATATGGACTATAAACTCTCATCTGAAACTGACCAGCAGCTGAGGTGAGTTATTTCTTCCTCAGCCAAAGACAGGTGCTGGGTGCTCATGCTGCACCAGGCACACAGGGACCTGTGCTGTCCTGTGCCCTCTGCAGGCATGATGGGAAGTATTTATAATACTGAGGATGGAAAGAGGATTTGTGTTACCTGTTTTAAGCATTTAACTGTGGCTGCAAGTAGCCACCCTATCACAGCACTGCTCAGGGCCAGCTGTGCTAAAGTAGGTACAAGCATCCTTCATCAGACAGATGCCACTGAAAAGAATTTGAGAATTCGGGGGGCAAGTTCATTGTTGGGTTTTTTAAAGCTAATTTTTCTGTCAGATCAACCTGCAGCCAGAGAAAGGAGCACCACAGCATGAGCTGACATCTGCCAAGGACTGCACTGCTGTGGGAAAACGGTGTGTCAAATTCCATCACCTGGTACCACTTTGGGATCAGCTGGGAGCTGTGCAAAGGCAGAAGTTAATGGGAGCCAGGTACCAGCTCCCACATCTGCTCCCACCCCTGCTTCAGGCAGGGGACTCCACAGTCCTCGCCTGTGCTGGCTGCTGGGCCTTTCTTTATGGGTTTTCAGAGTGAGGAGACTGCAGTGGCACTGTACACCTGCAGATCTACAGGGCTGACCACCCTATTTTCAAGTTCTTAAAGACCAAAAATACACATGGTAACCATGGAAGTGCTGCTGTGGCATGGAAATGCTGTATTTAGCTTCAACATAACATTGTTTTAGCAGTGTTTAACTTCAGCCTGAAGGTCCTCAGAAAGCCCTGAAAGGAAATGCTAAATGAAATCCATGTCACTGAAGTGCGCAGACCTGAAGGAACCAGGCTGTTGGAAGGATGCACAAGGCAGACACTGAACAGGAGTACCAGTGGGACAGCATCCAGAAGAACTTGTAAATTCTCTGTGCTTCCACCAACCTCACCTCTGGCTTGTGGGCAGCCCTGGGCAAAACTCCTTCTCTGCCAAGACCAGGGGTTATGATACCAGGTACGCTTGTGAAGTGCCTTGGGGAAAAAAACAACCCTAGAGTAAAGGGCAATGGGCATAAAAAGGATGGGAGATGCTTGTAAGAAGCCATTCCTTGATAACTTAGGAGAGGACATGCAGAGTGGGAGGGCAGGCGGGAAGGACACAGCTCGGGGGCTGCATGGACAGGATGTCAGCCTACACGAGCCATCACATGGCCACGGCATTATGAGAATCTGGTGCATGAAAACAAAAGTTCAAAACGCTGGCATAGGAAACTGAACAATGAAGGCGATTCAAATGAATTTTTATTTCATATGCAATGACAAAAGCATTCCGTACACAAAATAACAAAACGATGAAAGGATGTATTGCAATGAAAAAACAAAACAAACAAAAAAAGTGGAATGAATATGCCACTTTTCAGAAGCTTTAATACCCCGCACATAAATAAAATTATATTTTGAAGTTTTTAAACTATTTTTTAAAAAAGAAAGTATATCACAGCGTAACCACGAATGAATCCTCCGGCACTCCACACGTCGCTAGGGAAGGCGCACGGGGAGTGACGCGCGGAGGGGGAACTACGCTACGTTTCCATACCGGGCGGCGGAGCTCGCTGCGTGCGGCCCCGGCCCCTCACGGAGCCCCCCCGGCCCGCCCGCCCCGGCCTCACCCC
>VZRX01022832.1:0-83260 GCA_013398075.1 Notiomystis cincta
TTTCTTTCTTTCCCATGAAATCCTCTCACTGCTGATAGATATATGGCTGTTACACTTTCTGAAAATGAAAATATCCGAATTCCAAGAAAAGTTCAGAATATCTTTCTCTTATTGCTTTTTTTTTGGAGTAATTCTTTTAAGTGGCAAGTCTTCACTAAGCTTTGACACCTTTTATCAGGCCATGTTCTATTAACTGGAAATATCTTCTGACTCCTACTACGTACATAATTGCTTTCTCTGGCAGTATTCCACTTAAAGAGGTCAATTTAAGACTCAATAAGATATTTTCAAATCAATTCAATTACAATTTAACTTAATCATAAGAATGAAAATAGTTCCCTGACATTACAGCAATATTTATGAAGAAACTAATTTGTGCATCCCACTACTGGTCATGTTCACTTACATAAAGAAACTAGAATGTATTTTGGGTTGCCTACATATGTAGCAATTAAATAAAAATGTATAAGAAGATCTCTGAGGTCAGAAAAACCTTGAATTTTAGCACTAATTTTTTAACATTAATTTCTTGGTAGCTTTGAATAAAGCTTCTCGTATTCCGACCCAGAAGTGTTCTATTTTCTTCAATGTATTTAATACAGAGAAAGATTAATTATATTACAGGTTGTTTTGAGAATTCATTGTTTTTTTACCTCAGTTCCACAGTGCTCACTGAATGCAATGGTGGAGTGCATCTTCTGCTGCAGTTTGTGTGGTGTGAGGCAGTCGTGCAAAAGGAAGTGTGGTAATAAAGTAGAGAATTTGCCTGAAAACCAGCCCCTGATAAGAACTGCTATTGAAACTAATGCAGACACATCCTTTGGATTAGTTTTCAATTCCAGTAAATTGTCATAGAAGCTATCTGGATTTGAGAGTATTGAATAAATTTGATGCCAAGCAGCAGCAACACATAGATAAGAAAGGTACATAATTATTTCATTGATACCTCTTTCTAAATATAAAACCTAATTTATTTAAATTCACATTTCAATATAATACATGCCTTTATACTTTCACTCAAAACAATATATATATAGGCTTTCCCTTTTCAAGCAATGTGAGGTGCCCAGTGTAATAGCAAGGTAGATTTAGAAACAAGAACATGCTAGAAAAGAAGAAATTATTAAGTAGAAGGAATGGCCTAGAACTTTATGCCACTGAGAGAATGACCTGAGACCTCATATGATGACAGAATTTGTGAAATTGTGTTAAAAGATTATTTGAATAATCATTTTCTGCTCTTGCTGTAAAATTCAACCAAACTTAGGCAAGATTATAGCCTATGAAAATTTCAAATGGCTCATGTTGAGATTTGGAGTATTAATTATTCAGAATCCATCTGTACTCGGGATGCTCCAGACCCAAGCGGGTTTATTATAGCCAGCATGCACACACCCTCCTCTTCCAAAGAATCTGAGCACAAATGAAGCACAAGCCTGAAGAAAACTAGATTGGTCTGTCTGCAGATTCTTTTACAGCAGCTTAGGGGAGCTTGAGTGTCAGGAACAAGGACAGAGAATAGGAAAAATCTCTCTTCTAAATTGATGATTGGCCTACAGGCCATAAAGAGAACGAGAAAAATTGGCTGTCCTCTTTTGCAGGATAAAGAGCAAATGCAGAGAGACTGACAGAGGTGATGTGGGTTTCCAGAAAGAGAAGCAGCAAATAATATGAGAATCCAGTGCAAAATAATTAGTATGGGCCTAATATGTAGAAGTTTTACAACAGTTCTTCTCTTTATTCTCTATAGATATTATAGAAGACTAACAAATTTTGCCTTTTTAAATGTCCCCCACCATGACAAGTGCTACAGGGAGGGAAAAAAGCCCAAAATCAAAATGTCAAGCATGTAAGCAGAAATTGTACTTAAAAATTATTATATGAAGGTATGGATTGCATTTGTATTTGTACATATGGAACCAGTTCAGATTTTATGATAATCTCAAATTTTATTCTTTTGGGGTTCAGCCTTATAGTATTTTATTTTTAATAAAGAACGCTCTATATATTTCTATTTAATTTTGTTTTCATATCTTACTTTCCACTCCATCGTCCCAGTGTAGGTATTTTTTACTTTTAATTTTTCCCTATTGTGTATGTTGTACTTGTCTCTTTTCCTCTAAACCCCTTCCCTTTATTCTGTTGAAATTCTCTTCTCTCTACTCCTTTGCTGAACTGTTGAGTCTGTGAGGAGATAAAACAGATAAGAGGAAAGGAGCCATCCAGCCAGGCAGAAATCCAGGCAGCAAGGACTGGATCAGAGGCCACTTCTCAGCACAAAGGCTTTCATGTCAGTGCTTTTAAGGGCATTCACAGCCAGCTGAACAACTCTCAGCAATCTCTGCCAGAGCTTTGTCTCCTTTCCACCACATTCAACACATGAATCTTTTCAAAAGTAATGCACTTCTATTGGGTTTTCATGGCAAGGTTTTATGGGGAGGGCTACAGTGGTGCTTTATGTAGGAAGCTTCCTCTAAGTCCAGTGGAGCCAATGCCAACAGGCTCCATGAAGAACACACCACTGGCCAAGGCCAAGACCATCAGTGACTATGGAAATATCTTTGGGATAGCATAGTCAAGAAAGGGAAAAGTCATTATGCAGAAACAAATTCCAGCTCAAAAAGAGAGGAGTGAGAACCTGTGAGAGGAATAGCTCTGCAGACACCCAGGTCAGGGGAAAAAGAGGGGGAGAAGGTGCTCCAGGCACAAGAGCAGAGATTCCCCTGTAGCCTGTGGTACAGACCATGTTGAGGCACCACCATCTGTGCCCTGCAGCCCATGGAGGCCCCCGGTGGAACACAATCCACCTTCATTCCATAGAGGATTCAACACCGTAACAGGTGGATGCATCCAAAGGAGGCTGTGACACCACAGAAAGTCCAGACTTGGCTCCTGGCAGGAACTATGGACCTTTGG
The DNA here is from genome assembly GCA_013398075.1 of Notiomystis cincta. Taxonomy (NCBI): domain Eukaryota; kingdom Metazoa; phylum Chordata; class Aves; order Passeriformes; family Notiomystidae; genus Notiomystis; species Notiomystis cincta. Next base: position 2,917 of record VZRX01022832.1, read on the forward strand.
AGAGATGAACCTACACTGGAGCAGGTTTGCTGGTAGGACTTGTGACCCCATCGGGGAGCCACCCTGGAGCAGGCTGTTCCTGAAGAATTGCACCACATGGAAAGGACCCACATGAGAACTCTGTGGAGAACTGCAGCCCTTATGAAGGACTCACACTGAACAAGTTCATGGACAGTCTCTCACAGAGCAGACCCCATGCTGCAGCAGGGGAACAGTATGAGTAATCTTCCCCTTGAGGAACAGAAGTGGCAGAGACAATGTGATGACCTTACAGCAATCCTCATTTCTTAGCCCCCTGCCCTGCTAGCCATGATCCTGTAGAGAATTTGGGAATAGAGTTAAGCCTGAGAAGATGGCAGATGATATTAAAGTTTGGGAGATTAGTATTCTACTCTGATTTGATTGGTAACAAATGCAATTAATTTTCCCCAAGTTGAGTCTGTTTTGACCATGACAGTAATTGGTGAGTGATCACTTCCTGTCCATGTCTTGGTCTGTGAGCCTTTCATTATATTTTCTCTCCTCTGTTCATTTGAAAATGGGGAGGGATAGAGCAGTTTTGGTGGGCATCTGGCATCCAGACAGGTTCAATCCATCACATCCCTTTAACATTTCAAGATTATGGAATGATTTAGACAGCAGTTAATGTCAGAGCCATTTTATCACTTTTTCATGTAAAAGAAATCCATATTCCACTCTTGTCTCTTTGAAATAATTTCTGTCCTCTGGTTAGAAATGATTCCTGATAAACTCTTACATTGAGGGTCAATTCTTACCCATAGGAAAATGTCATTTTATGCAATATGGAGGTTGTACTTGCAATCTCATCCCACCGCATGTTAGAGCTTTTATCCTATTTTCACAATTCCTTTACAGGTGTCAAATTCATTCTCTGATCAACTCTTGCTGTCTTTGACATGTAAGACTGCATGACAGGATTTATATCATACTGCAACAAGTACAGGTCATGAATAAGCTGTAAGATTTGATAAAAAATAAAGTGCAATTTTCAGGTAACTATACAGTAAACATGTACTTTATACGATAATGAAATCACTATTGACATGATCAGAAAATTGCCTTTATTTTCATTATCCACTTTCCTTACACTTTAGTCACAAAAGAAAGGGCAGCAATGTGCACTTGCAGCCCAGAAAGTCAAATGTATCCAGGGTTGTGTAAAAAGAAATCTGGCCAGTAGGGTGAGGGAGGCGATTCTCCCTCTCTCCTCTCATGAGACCCCACCTGGAGTGCTACATCCCACTGATGTTGAAGTCCTCAACATAAGAAGAATATGGACCTGTTTCAGTAACTCCAGAGGAGAGCCAGGAAGATGTTCAGAGGGCTGAAGCACCCCTACCCTGAAGACAGGCTGAGTGTTGAAGCTGCTCATCTTGCAGAAGAGAAGGCTCCGGGATTACATCATTGTGGTCTTCCAGTACCTGAAGAGAACCTACAAGAAAGATATGGAGAGATTATTTACAAGAGTATAGAGTTGCAGAACAAAGGGAAATGTCTTCAAACTGAAAGAGAGTAGGTTTAGATTAGATAACAGGAAGAAATTCTTCACTGTGAGGTTGGTGAGGCACTGGAATGGGTTCCTCAGAGAAGCTGTGAATGCCCCATCCCTGGAAATATCCAAGTCCAGAATGGATGGGGCTCTGAGAAACCTGATCTATTGAAGGGTGTCAGGGGAGTTGGAACTACATGATCTTTAAGGTCCCTTTCAATCCAAGGCATTCTATGATTTTGCAGGTTTATGAAAGGGACATCCCAGGTCTGAGCCCCTAGAAAGAAACAACTCCCCAGGATAAGTCAGATTGGCAGATGGGTCCCCTCAGAACCCCATCTGTACAGAGGAGACCCACATCTGCATTCACCACTTTCTCATAGTATACATGTGTGTTGCAAGTTCTGCTGACTCTGATGCTTTCTCAGGTTTTCGCCTTCTGACTATTCATAAGTGCACTAAAAATATTCTGAAATTGTAGATTTGTAAATGTGGAAAATTAGGAGAAACATATAGATAGATACTTACCTTCTGCCTTCTCAGCTTCATTTAATAATGTTACACTCTGCCATATCTATTTTTACTTACTGCAATAAATCTTGTCTAAACAGTAAGAGCATTTGAAATTCCATACAATTATTTTTTGCTGGTACACTGACAGTAAATTTGTTTTCTTTCTAGGTCCTCTGAAGTTTTGGTATAAATTTTTTAGTAACATCAGGATTATAACTAAAACTTTGTGATTGGTTTCTGTAAAAAATGGAATATTTTTGAGGTAATTTGCTCATATATATATATTAGACAGTGTGTCCTCACTGAACAAAAGCTTTGTTGGTGTAGAAACTCCTAAAGAAGACTGGAACCATGGTATGTCAGGATAAATGCATGAAGTTTCTACGAACTCCAGGACATTTTCCTGCTCTCCTCTTCTTTCTCTCCTGTGACCAACTGTTGTGTATGCTTATTTATGTGTTTGTTTTCTTTATAAGTAGATGTTAATCTGCAATCTGAAAGTCTACCCTATCACCTGAACTTACAGCTTTATTATTCTCAATAGTTCTTTCTCTTTGAATGAAGTAGTTTATTTGAGACATCATTTGGCAAATCATTACCATTTCAGAGTTTTCAGTCTATAGGTTAAAATCAAACTATGAATAGCACAGTGGGTCATGTGTCATATCTCTTGGAGGATCTCTATTACCAGCAGTGGCTTGATGCATTAGGCAATGGATGACTGCGTTATTTTTGATTGCTTTTTTCCTGATGTAGCTGAAAACCACTTTCTTTTTTCTTTCCAATATACAATAGATTTGTTATACTTCAACAAAGACAAACAAAAACAGAAGTGAAAAGCTCAAGGTCATGAACAACAAAAATAAGCATTAAAACCTCCAGCATTCAGGAGTAATTTTGATCTGTCAAGTCTTAGTCAGTATCCCCACGGTTTTAAGTGATTGTTTCATCCACTACGTCATGATCTAGAGGATTCCTGGCTATCCCCATTGCCTTTTATCCACCTAAAATCATTTACTTTTATAAGTACCCCACTGGTCCCATAGTTATATCTGTGGATCTTTGGAACATTTCCATTATTAAATTATCTACAATCCATGATCTATTATTAAATAAGCACTGCTTTACTGAAGCCAAAGCAACCCTATAGGCACAGAAACTTATTAGTATGGCAGTATGCTTGTAAAAGGTGACAGATGGGAAAGACAGCTACAAGGACAGTGCTGGACCCCACTAACCCACCAGAGATTGAATCCATCAATCAGAAAAAACACAGTAACAGTATAAAGAGGGAAGAAGAGAAGAGATCTCTCCCAGTCTTTTTTATTAGGCCCTTTTTCTGTTGCCTCTCATGCTTTTATTTCCATGCAAAGGGAGGATGGGGACACACTGTCTCTGTCCTTCTCATGGTAACATCTTGCTCATTTGTGATTTAAACTCTTTCTGAATTGATTGGTAAATCTAGCAGCAAGCAAATAATATTTGCCTGCAATTTAAATCTCAGATAATGTCCTAATCCTAATCATTCAATGTATCTGTTTTGGATAACACCTACTCCTTGGGACAGTCCTTTAAATTTCAATGGGATTTGGAAGCTCTGGTAGCACTGTTGCAGACTTGAAATCTTAGAGTGAGATTTATTAAATCTAATAAATTAAAATAAAAATGCAGAAGTAATAATTGGCATAAATATTAGAGAATCTAAATTGCATAAGAATTAATCAGAAAACATAATAAATAATACAATGTCATAACAAGAAATTATTATTCAGTCCCCTTTGGTTCCTTGCTTTCTCTGAGCAGGTGCATGGGAAAAGTCAAGAAGTCACTTTGTTTAAAGCTGAAATTCATTAAGCAATTAATTATTCAACTAGAACAAGCTTTTTTTTTACCTTGAGGGATTAAATAGAAAATTTACAGCTTAGTTTTACAAAATGGGAATAAAGGATACAACTTATTTCTAAGAATTAAATAACACCCTTGGTTTCTGTTAATTTTGATAAACTTCTAAAATGCTTAAAGGAATGTTTAATATGTCATCCTGACAATGAAAAATCTTCAACCTAGGTTTTTGCTAATTATTTTCCCTTCCATTTCTTTAGATTTATCTTCTAAAAAGTGAGCATGCTGGTATCTCTTATGCAAATGATTTATACAAAAATCATCACATTTCATTATTTTCTGTTGCCACTTTCAAAATGCCAAAATTATTTAAAATTATATTGTTCCAATGCCATGGAAGTTCCTTGTCCTCCTTTTGGGGTAAAAAAAAATAGTATTTGGGATTAAAGAAGCAATTGAAAACTTCAATCTAATTCCTATACTGGAGGATAATATGCAGATTTATAGAAAGTACTAAAAATTGGGAAAGAACACACATGACTAGGCCATTACTATTCCCCATCTTTTCATTATATCTATCATTCAAAAACATGGACTGCAGAAAAATTATTTACTATTTACCACAGCAATTCGATGATACAGTTATGTGTTTAATCACCCAGTACTCTTGCTCTCAGCTCAAATCATACCATACTTAATAGAATTTATTGTTCCTAATTTATGGAGTCTGACACCACTCCATAGCCTTTGGGTCAGTTTGAGTCATATGCATACACAGAGAAACTAATATTTAAACAAGTTCTCTATATTGGAATTTAAAATACATAGCAAAGGGCTGATTGAGTGTTCAGCAAAGAAGACAAAGCTGTAAGAGGAAGTTATGTACTTGGATCTGAGTACTTGGAGTTGAGAATTAGAAGACTGCCTCTGTTCATTAATTCCAGTGTGTTTGGAATGTGCTGACCAGATTTTGAGTACATATACTTTTTCAAATCTACTTCTAGGGCTACTTCTCAAACTCTGATTAATATTATTTCTTTGAGACTGATACCCAGACTCACTTTTATGTAACACAGCAATTAATGCTCAGAAGCCAGTTAAAATCTTTGAATAGTTGCAACATTCTCATCAGAGAAATGCACCCAAATCACAATGCCATGCATATAGAATTTATTAGACATCATAGTGTAGTCATTTAGTGAGTCACATGTATCTGCTTTTACACACAGAAGCTGTCCTAACTTGTGTGATTTCCTCAAGTCTCCACTGTTCATCCCAGTTCTAACAATAAAATTAGGGAACCTTATTCCTTTCCTCTGTTTTCAGAACAGAGTCATATAATTGCTTAGGCTGGAAAAGCCTTCTAAGATTGAGTCCAGCTATTAACTGAGCACCATGTTCACCTTTTGTTCTCTAAGTACCACATCCATATGTTTTTGGATGGGTTGGTGATTTCCACTTACCTGGTGACCTGGTGGTGATTGACCAGTTCCCTGGGCAGCCTCTTGCAATGCTTGACCACTTTTACAGTGAGGAAATGTTTCCTCACATCCAGTCTAAACCTCTCCTGGTACAACTTGTGGAGATTTCCCTTCTCCTCTCACTTCTTTACCTGGGAGAAGAGACTGATTCCCACCTTGCTACAATCTCCTCTCAGGTTTTGCAGAGAAGAATAAGGCCTGAGGCTCCTTTTTCTCAGACAAAACAACTTCAGCTTTCTCAGCTCCTTCTATAAGCCTTGTGTCCTCGCCATTTTAACTTACTCCCTGTGGAAATGAAGTTTATGCAGAAATATATATATTTGTGTTGTACTAGTAACTTTTTAATCTTTCAAGCAGATTAATACTGAAGTTGAATGCAGAACAGAAATACCAAAAATGCTAAATTTTTACAGTTTTAGTGAGAGTTGCCAATATGCCTAGGGGACACATTCTGCTAGTATTCCTCTTGAGAGAAAATCAAGGATTTCAAAGGGTCTTGTTTTGTTCCATTTATGTCAATTAATCATTGCAAATAAATCCAGACCAGCATCAGCAGCTAGGACAGGTCTGAACCAACTGTGTGAAGCCTCATATGTGAACCACAGAACATGGAAGAGGGACTGGAAACACAGGATGAGAGTGGACAGGAGCAGCTGGAGTCCAGGGAGAGGAAAATAAACACCTACTAGGTTAAAGGAGTTGCTGAAGACATGAGAATGACTTGGTGTATGACTGTGACAGACACAGGAGATAAAAAGTATATCAGATGGTTGAAATGACCACTCCAAGTTACTTTACATGACCCCCGGGAATTTTTAGGAGTAGAGTCATGGCGTAGGGAGACAGAACACAATTCTATATAGGCTGAATTAGGATTCATTAATGTGACTTCTGACTATAGATGATATAATTTCTTATTAAGAGAAAGGAGGTGGGAGTAGCTGGTGGACAACAAAGAGCCTCTGGCAGTGTTCTGGATGGAAAATTTTATTTTACTAATTTTTTTCCAAGATGCTCAAACCATATCAAGCTATGTCCCTTATTCACTATAAAGCAGGTCTTTGTGTTTCTTAATAGGTAAAAAATATAATTTCCTCCAGTAACGACAATTTCTGTTTCAAATGGTGTAGGTTCTTTTGTTATTTCTAGTAATTCCTTGCATTTTTTCTTATCTCTTTTTGTTATGAAAGAGTTCATATGGACTGGTTTCTGTCCACAAAGCAGTAATTCATTCTGTCCAGAAAGCAATAATTCATTCTGTCCAGAAAGCAGTAATTCACGATCTTAGGGCCTTAGGCCTCCTACTGTCTATTGACTGTAAGAACTCTCCTATTACCTCCCTCAATCAAATATATTCAATAATATTTATATTTTGGGGTAGAGTATTGTAGGTATGAATCAAAAATCAATGCTTTATACTTTAATTAAGGTTCTGCAATTATGATATTAAATTAAAATGAAAAATATGCTCATTTTCATGTGAAATAGTACTTTGACGTTGATGGTCTGCATACCTTTGGAATGTCTTACAACTTTCCAGTGTCACAGCATTTTGAGTCATATCTGACTGTGTCTTTTGAACGTAAACTGTTTATTCTATGGATTATATTGAAATGTTATGAGGATCTAGAGGAATTTTCATTTATGCCTTATCCAATAGGCAAGCCACAGAAAGATTTTTAGTTAGATATGGGCATGTTTGTAGGCACTCAAGTCTCTGGCAAACAGCTCACTGCATCTCTAGTTTAATCAGCTCATTCTTTGGCATTTACTTCCTGCTTTCTTGCCTGAAGGGCAAACACTATCTTAATGAAGCACACAAGGACAAATGACTTTTCCAGGCTGTGATTAATTTTCACAAGCTGACTTTAATCACTGGTTAATTAATAGAAGATTTGTTGATTTACAAAAAAAGCAGTCATTATAAGTAGTATTATATTGATTCGTTTTTCATTAATTTAATGCAGTAACAAGCTTTTATTTAGAAATTAAGTGTGTTGAAATTCCATAGTAGAAAGAATGATTGTGTTCTAGAAAGGAGTACCGCACCTATATAGCTCATTGAGTTTGCCTGCTTAACCAAACCTTTTTAGAAGAAACAGACACCAATATTACTCTAGCTCAACTCTGCCATCCTCTTACCCACACTTGAAAAATGGGATTAAGCGGTTTTACACTTTTCACATCAATATTTTAATTGTAAATGGTTAATAGTGGTGTATGATTTATACAACAGATATGGCAAAGATCACACAGAGTTCAACATACAAATGAAACAACTTTCCCTACCATGGTAGGGAAATAGATAATGCGTTTGCATTATTACGCCCGGAGCTGGAAATTGTTTAAGATCAGATTTTATAAACTGCGTTTAACAACTTAAGTTAAATTATGGATTTCTTCATGATATTTTGACAAAAATCGTAATGTAGATTGTACAAAATACATAGTAATTGGTTTAGATCTGCTTGATGAGGCACTCCATCAGGATGTAACAGGTGACACCACAGCCAGAACCTGTGACAATAGTCTAAAGGCAAACAAATTTAGATTGAAAGCAAAATTCTAACTTTTAACAGTTATGGGACGATTACTCTAGGAGATTGGATGATCTATCATCCATTTTCTTTAATGGAAAGATAATTGCCAGTTTGGAAGATTTAAAAATTTTGGGAATTCAGTATGAGCACAATGCAGACAATGTACTAGTAACATGATCTATAAGAAACAGATCAGAATAAAGGAATTTCTAGTCTTTTCTGGACATAGAATCTATTAATGTTGAAGCCCATTGAAGTTGCCTGACATGACACCAAATATTTTGGCAGACTTCAGCACTTAATAGAATCAAATGAGCATTGCTTATGATATTCATATAGATACATTTTATCATAGTTTATACTATACTAAATTATTTTAATAAATTTTCTCTCTACTCATAGTTTTATGTTTATCCATTCTTTTCTGTACAGTAAAAAATCCAAAAGACATTGATAGTAGTCATACAGTACATATAGCACTGTAAGTGAAATTTATTCTTAAAATAGTATTTTTCTTTTTCTTTTTACAAATGTTCTCCTTCTACTCAGAGAGTGAGGGAATTGCAAAATTACACGATTTTTACCTACGCAGCGGTTTGTGGTTTGGGTTTTTTTTGTTTGTTTGCTTTTAATACGCTGCAGAGAAATGTATAATTCACTAATATTTGGTGTACACCAAGTCCCATTCACTTTATGACACCTTAAAGTGTCACATTGTATAAAATGAGGTATTCAAGAAAAACAATTATGTAGATTCAATGTTTGCATGCTGAAGTCTACAGTTTTGACTTTAGCTTTTGACTCTTCAGTCAGAGGGGATAATGCTCACTTAATGACATTATACCTGGGATCCTTCTCCACAATACCACTTTTCTACCAATGGCATCAGCAGGAGGCTGAAAATGCAGTTTAACACATACTCTGTGATAGCAAATTTGAATAGCTTTTGTTAGAGGGAGCATTACACTTCCACTGGGCACTATGCACAATACTATTACATAATGAAGCATCAATTAAAATGCTATTAAAATAAGATGTTATCCTGTTGTCTTTTCAATGATGTTATCTTGGCACTTCATCTGCCTAATGCCATCAGTTAGCATAGTAGACCCAGTGCCATTAAGGTTAATGTGCAACATGTTTATAATGTGCATTAAAGTGTCATAACATATGTCAGACATGAAACCTGATCATAATGATGATGATGGACTCACAAAGGAATATACAAAGAATAAGAAAAATATGTGAACTGACTCCTATCTGAAAGACTGTGTTGGCATTCAGTCAAGTGTTGATGCTTTCGAACATTGTCTAAGAACGAGGTAAATAAAACTGAAATTGGAGCTTGAAGAAGTCTGTAGAGAGATACAACGACAGACAATTATATTCAGGGCCTAACGTTGTTCTAGAGTCCTCAATCACACCTCTAAATGCCAATGGATAACATTTTGTTACAGTCCTCCCACAATAACTCACTGAAAAGACATTTTTCATAACAATGAATAGTAAAAGTGGCATCAGGTGAATTTCAAAATGTGCAATACAATATCTAACTAATTACAATTACTGGGCAGCCTACGTTTTCTGGATGTTTTCAAAATTATTCTGTTGCTACTGAGTTAACAGTTTGATTCAAGTACTGTTGGAATAATTATTTAAAAGCACTGTGACAAAATTCATATTTTCCTCTTTTCAAGACCACCTACAACTGAGATAAAAAAACTGAACTAAAAAGGCACACGAGTTTAAAGTCGCTGTCACTTCTTTTTGTGTACATGACACATTGAAAAATAACTTGCTGTCTTACAGCAAGTCAGAAATAAATTTTTACACATTTCTCCAACAGCTATAATCAATCAAAACATAGATTTGTAGTCAAAAGATTAAGCTCTTGATACATTTGAATTTTTTTTTCTATTGTAATAAATCGTTCAGTAAAAAATGGATACCTCAGCATAGTCTTTGGTGAAAAACAATGTGGAAAATATCATTTAAACTGCTAGCCAAAGTATAGCTCAAATACTTTATCTAGTAACAATATTTAACTAGTTAAGATCTAAATGTAAATTTGGGGTGTTTTTTTTTTAATTCTATATGTTGTGAAAAGAGATTCCATGCTGACAAGGGGTTCATTGAGAAAAACAATATCCCCTAGATACATTTACTTGTAAATAGGTGTGTCAGATTTATTTTGAATATAATATTGTCTAAATAAATCTGGGTAGATTTTTCTCCTTTTTCCTCTGTGGGTTTTTTTGGGGGTGGGTTTTTCTTTGAGGTTGTTTTTCATTGGTCAGTTTGTTAGGTTTTTTTTGTTGTTTGGTTGGGTTTGGTTTTGGTTGCTTTTTTTAATCAGTGAGTGAAAACTTGAATCTATTAGTAAGAAGAGTGGACATGATAAAATTAGATTTGACAATGGCTTTTTATTTAAATGAACTTGAACAGAATATTTAGAAAAATGCATGGCAAAAAAGGGTCAATAGTATACTGTTTGCTCCTGCTCCCAAAGGACTAGTGGCAAGATTCCCATTGCTTTGCCAGGGAATAAAAGAAAAATATAAATGTGATGTCTGAATTCTAGTTAATTCAATATTTTCAATGAAGTGCCTGGCAGTGTTTGACAGGTTTGTGAGGCAATCACTCAGTTCCATTTTTATCCAAAAGAACTTTTGTTTTTAGTCCATTGTTTTAATGCACCCGAAGGGACATAGATTCCTGTGTCAAAACATCATTACATTGCTCATTGTGAATCTTTAGAACTAGTATTCATTAATGAAGGAAATAAGATGTACCTGCAGCTTTTCAGTCACACTGTCTTTAAAATAAGAGATAAACAATTGTTAAACAACCCAGGCAAGATATTTTTGAGACTTTTATTTTCACTTCTGTAACAATGAAGAAAGGCGCTTGATAGGCAAAAGAAAAAGCCAAACCCCTGAATCTACCTGAACTCACTGACCCTGAATTCACTAGTAAAACTTTCACGGGGTTCATCTTTCTCAAATATCTCACTTGCTGGCATAAGTGTCTTCTTTACTAAGACTAGAAATTGGGAATATGATCTAAGTGTAAAATTAATTAATGCATGGGTTGATTTATCTCACACTGAAACAGACATAAATTGCCTTGTTGAAGATTTCCTATGTTGCCATCTAGGGAGAGAAGATCGATGGCCAAGGTAAATTTGGTATCTCACTTCCACATAAAAATTATAGAAATCCTACCCTTAGTATTCTCAATAAGGTACAATTTCACCTAAGAAACAGATTACTTTAGAATATCAAATCTACATCCTTGTTAAAATGACTGTTTTACAAACATTTAGAGATTTTGAATACTTTTATAAAACAGAAATATAACTTCAACAGGAATACATTCGTAATTGTCGTAATTGAAATATCCATGGGACATGTACAAAAGACGCTCATGTTTTGTGCCAATAAAACCATTTCACAATTATTTTCAGAACAGAAAATCTGAGATTGTGGAGGACTACTACTCAAGGACTTTAGATCTGTTAATCTCAGTGAAGATGTGCTGTTCAGGCTTCATTGTAGTTTAACCAGGGGGTCCTTGCTTTCTACAGGAAAATGTTATGGTGCAATATGGACAGCTGGGAGAGCATTAATCTGATTCTAAATTTTAACCTGCATCCAGAGATCCTGGCAGTAAGTAACACCATTCCATATATGAGAGAGAAGTATGGATTTTAGGATGTAGAATATTATGAAATAATATTTTAAATTGGAGTTAATGAAGAAAACCTCTAAGAAAACGGTGAATTACAGAAGAGAGAATTCTCCACCTGGCACCTCAGCATTACAGTGATCAGGAACTGTCTTCAATCCTCTGGCAAGTGAAGGAGAAAGAAGACCTCCCAAATGCTTTGATAATTATCATTATCTTTTTTAATACATAATCATCTGGAGTTTGTGCCAGCAAACATTCATCACCCATCTGTGGCCATGCACAGAAGTTATCATAGTCTAAAAGCTGGTGCAATACACTACTGAGTGTATGACAGCTGGTTGGAAGACAGACTACAGAAAAATCTCTCATCAGAGGATGGAGCCCAGGAGTTCAACCTACAAACCTTCCCTAAGCTGTTCTGTAAGTTGCCATGGCAGATTAGTGAATTTACTTGTAATGAACTGACTTTCCACCAGGCTTAGCACTTTGTTAAACAGGGTGACCTCTAGGAACTCAAGGCTGTGGACTCTCAGACCATTAATGAATCACAATCTAAGTAAAATTTTGTTTGTTTATTTTAAGGAAAACGTGATTACAGCTGTCATATTGATCCTACATGCTTAAAATGCATTTTTATTAAACTACAGCATACATGAAAAATTTTATTTTTACCAGAAAAGTAATTAAAACTGGGGTTAGTTCTGAATCCTTGTTTTGCACGAACACATCAGCAATATCAAAGAAACATTTAAACATAGCATTTCCCTGATCAACCTAATCTAGGGGATAGCATCCCTGCCTGTGGTAGCTAGGTTAGAACTAGATGATTTAACATCCCTTCCAACCCAAACCATTCTATGATAGCAAGAAAATAGTCAGATCTCCTGTCAAGGCTGCTCCACACACAGGAAAAGACAACTTCCAGGAGTGACATCTTTGTAAATTTTGTGGATTCAATTTAAAAATGGTTATTATATTTGGCATTCATTATCATTAACTTTAACCTAAACTAATGTCCTCCTGGATTTCTTTCATTCACTAGAGAGACATATGCTCCTGCAAGGCGAGACAAAATAGCACCTGAGCTTTATGTGGTCTGAACCCTGTTGGTGGAACAACAACCTTCCTTTTGTCTGCAGAGAGAGACCAATACCTGGAAATGCTTCTTCTCCACTCTTCCTCCTCTGTGTATGTGGATCTGGGCAGTCACTAGCAGTCATGGCAGCAGGAATGAACACAGAAACACCACCACCTGCAGCCCACCTTAGGGCAAAGTTCAGTCACAAGCTGTGCTTTAGAGGACAATTCAGATGCAGAGGTTAACACTACTTATAGATCTAGAAGTTGTAGCTCATTTGCAGGAATAAAGCTCAAACCAGAGGGAACTACACCGCGACAAAACCAAGTGAAACCCCCAGAACTGAAAGGACCAAAGTGAAACAGGAGGGCAGCAGAAGCCCCACTCTCTTAGAGCATGTTTCCCAAGTGCTTTTCCTCATGACTATTTACTCAGTGGGCCATGCCAACAGACAGATGTGGAGCCCCAGAGCTGTGGTGTGCTCTCACCAGTGTTCATAAAACACTTCTACTATCACAGTTTGAGATTTTGAAATTCTGGTTTGAGAGCTTTAGCTGGAGTTATTACACTTAAATTCTGAGTGTAGGATGTATTTCTTTCCACCACCTTAATATCCATTAAATACTTGCCAAAAATATAAGCATGAAAATATACTACTTTTCCCTCTAGCAGAAACAGTAGTTTGAGCCAACACTGCATTGATGTAATATTCAAAGCAAATGATCCGTTTGAAGTCAGTAGGATGTAAGTCAGCTCAAGATTTTTCAACTTGTCTGCACCAAATTTATAAGCAATGACCACTTCCACGAGGTTTACAGCTTTGGAGAACCAAAGCTCACAGAGGCCTGAAAACTGTGAACTGACACCATCAATATTACAAAGAAAGCAACCTGTTTGCTAACTGCTGTCTGAAAAATCCCTGCAGAATTAACCAGAAAGATTCATGACTACTCTGAAAAAAATGTGTCTTGGCAATTCTTCTAGAGCAAGAATTTCTCCCTTAGTTTCTTCAATTTTTTAATCTGTCACTTTTGAAGAGTTTTAGGTAAATCAGTTGGGAAATGGTTTTATTTGAAAATCACCAAACACTATTTTTGTTTTGTTTCATGAGAATTTAGACTTAATTGTCTCCATCTATGTTATTTTCAGACAAAAATTGTTTTTGTTTATTTGAACAGATGTTCATTTTTCTGTCTGTAATGCTGGGAATATATATATATATAAAAATTGTATAATCTAACTACCTCAGATTTTTTACCTTATTTGCTCTTCATGATGTTCATCAGAGGTAAAGGGTATCCCTCTGCCTTTATTTGGAAAGGATTTTGTTTTCAGAAACATAAAAATCAACACATCTCAACAGAAAAACAACTTCATATTCAAAACTAGAAAATGAGCAATATTCTGTCAAAATATCTACACTGGGACATTTTTGACCAGCAGTTGGAAAACCAGAAAGTTACTTGTTGTTTTATGTCTGTCAAGACATGTCTGCAGGGAGGCAGGTCAAGAGACAGGCAATTCACATTTCCTGAATATAGTAACATCTTCAACCTTATTAGTCAGAGGCAGATTTTTTTTTACTATCTTCAAAGTACTTTGTCTCTATGATTTACCTTCCTCTTCCCTTTTCTCATGGATGAGGTAAAAATGCTAAAAATCTCATTTTGAACTTTCATTACATTTTTAGCAATATTGATTAAGCTGTTATTGCCTTTGTAAATAGAATGTCCCAATTCTTCTATAATGCTAATTTCTACTTTTCTTTTAGTGCTATCTCCAGCTTTGAGAATTGTGTTCAGTTTTGATAATCCCCACTCAGCAAAGTGATGCTGCATCATCACTTCATTAAATCATCTCAGTGGTAATCTGGATAATTTTCCAATATGAAAATAGTTTCTTTTAATTTTTAAATTTCTATTTACATTTTTTTAACCCTAATTTTCACGAAGAAGATGTTATTATTTGACAATCAAAAATGATCCTTAGGTTAAGTGATTACAGATATTCTAGAATAAATCACTGTGAATAGCTTTAGTTCTTCCTTTAGTTGTAGCCTGCAATTATTTACGAGTTCTATTGTCATATATTGTCCTACCATCTGTCCTTTCCAGGACATGAGGTCTCATCCTTTAGCTGAATCAGAAGTAACTTATTGCTAAATAAACCAAATAGTATAAGATTCATCAACCTGAAAGAGAAAGAAATGAGAGATTCAATTTAGAGACACAAAATGATGACTGAAATGGAAAAGAAAATTTTCTTTCCTATTGGTTTTTTTTTTTTCAGTTAAATTTTCCATTTTCAGAAGAACTTGGATTTAATAAATTTAAACCATAAAATTAAATCTTAATATATTTATATTTTGCTTATACCTAAGCATCTGTTACAGGTCATTTTGAGAACAGGACACAGTCTCGCCCTGGAAAACAATTTCTTATCTCGAAAATGTAACTAAAACCTTTTAAAATAAAAATTTAACTTTTGCTTCCTTCATTCTCTTTAATACTGAAGATCATAGTACAAAACACCTTCCTATTTAAGTTGCATGATTGGGAAAGCTTATGAAAATTTTAAACAGGTACATCCTGCAATATCATTAAATTGTGTTCTCTTTTGGAGGTATTTAAATTATAATTGCCCAAATACAAACAATCAAGGTCATATGTTGCTGGCAAGAGCAAACTCTCTGCATAATGTTTCAATATTGACAACTTTCTAGGAACCTTCCACCGACAAAACATAATGATTTTCCTTTTCTTTCCCTCAATTTTAACATTAATATATATTAATAAAAAATTTAGATAATGAAATATCATGCATGTATATAATTTTAAACTACCCAGAGCTAAAATAAATAAAACTTTTTAATAGATTTTTAGTTTATCTATTAAATTCAAAGAAAATTCTAAAACAAAATTACAAAACAAAGTTCTTTATGAAGAAAGAAAAAATACAACCATAAGAATATGAAAATATGTTTATATATAAACATAAAAAATTTGTAATATATCCACCTAATACAATGACACATTAAGTATAAAATTTAAATAGATTACTGCAGTATTGTAATACTTAGATTAATGTGAAGTTTTTACATTTTGCTGATGTTTTTGTATAATTAAAACAAAGTTGAATTGCAGCATTCAAAATGTAACACATGACTAATAACTACTTCCAACTATTTGGATTATTATGGCAATATTGTAATAATTGAAATGATTATGATTGCAATTAATTAACCTTAATAGGTTGAGGATAATTTAGAATCATTTCATTCCATGAGTCAGATTTGTGTATACATGCAACTGTAGACAGAAAGAAAGTTCTTTATAGGTTCAAAAATTTCACCTTGAATCCTAATTACATCTCTGGTATAATTCAAAACTTTTGAATCAAGATGGAAACAGTATGTTTCATTAAATAATTTTTAAGACCCTTTGATTTTTCTATGAAGCTTTATGACAGCATAACATATAATATGGATCACTGTAAAATATAAGTATGTTAAATTGGAAATACCTCTCAGCTTTGAACTTCTCAATCAATTAAAAATAGAATTAAAAAATGTTTTAATATGACACTTCTCCTAACTCATTTTCCTATCCCTATATGACAAAAAAATTACATCCAAAATTGAAATATGTAATTTTTAAAGTAGAAAACGTAAGTATTGAAGAACCAACTACTCAATTGTAAGTCTTTTTCAAGAGATCTTCTCAACCAATATACGTGAAGTATCTCTTACCAAAATAAATCCAAGAAGTGTGTGGTATATAATGGAGAATTCAGTTACACAGCATTTTTGTTATCATCAACAATACCCTTCATGACTTTCAACATTATTTTTCATTTATGTTATTGTGCCGGTTTGGACACAAATCGAGGAGGAAACAACCCGGAAGGGAGTCTCTCTCCTCTCCCCTGCCAGCCAAGCAAGCAGGTCCCGGCAGCACCCACCCCTCACAGGTTCGGGAGAAAGAATTTCTCAAACGAGAGTGNTAATGATAAATATTATCAAAAATATAGATAACATTTATTTAATCACATGCACCCACTCTTCTGTAATGTTTCTAAAAATACTCTGCAATATGCTGATATTTCATTTATTGCATGGTTAGTTAAACTCCATGTAGAAACAGTCTTCTTTAATATGGAAGACATGTTGATCAAATTTTATTTAGACAATGTAATGTCCTCAAATGATTCTCCTTATCTTGCCAAAATTTCTGGACATGTCCTGTCTCTGTAATGACTTTCAGACACAAAGGTCAGAAATAAAGTCCATATTCAGAGAAGCAAGTGTGCCAACTTCCAGGTTTCTTATGGTTTTCATCTTCCAATCTTTCACTGCATATCCACATTATGAATCAAGATCAGTCCCAGCCTCTGTCATTCACTCTGTCTTAAGCCAGGAGTATATATTCAGAAAATAACACTGCCAATGATTTAAGAACTTTCATAATAACATTATGAAAGAAGACTAAACACAATCCATCTGTGATGCAGAGCCTTTCATCTTTAATTTGCCAGTCTTAATCAAGTCAAATTCAGCAATGCCTCACAGTCAAAACTGTCTGATGAGTGTTGGCCTATGAGAAATGAAAAAATGGTCTATTTTAGTTGCTTCTAGACAGAATTCCCTGTTGCAGAAAAATGTACTAAAATTTCACTGGCAGCCTTCAGTGGAAAGATAAGGAGAACTAAGTATTTAGAAAAAGGGATCTGCTGGCCCTCAATAATGCTTCCAAGTAGAGTCTGTAATATATTAGTAGACTTTGCAATAGTCTTACATTTTTGATATTGTTGCTGTGTATAGATGCAACACCTGCTCAGAGGACTTTCACAAATACTAATACTATTCCCTTTAAAATTATATCCATTTATGGGGAACATTGATTTTATTGGATAAATTATTAGAAAGCATCTGTCCCAGTAGCTGAATCCAGTTATCAATAATAATAATAATATTCTTTTTGACCATAACATCCCTAAAATATATTTAATTATTTAAGATTTTTGTCTTGCATCTGCCTGTGGTTCTTCCATAGCAATTTAAATAAAAGATGCCTGTGTTCTAGAGCATGCTCTCTGTCAGCCCTCCAATGACACTGCCAGCTTTTCCCACTTTCTGTGCATAGCCTGGGTCTGTGAGGGTCTGTGTGGTCACACAGAGGCAGAGGGTGTGAGTGTTCTGGGTCAGATCAGCATCTCACAGGGCTACAGCAGCCGAGCAGCCCTACCTGAGCTACCTATGGAGTTCAACACTTCCACGTTTCAGGGTGGGGTATCTCAAACCAAACCAACAACTACAGAGTTTGGTGCTGGTGTCTGCATTTGTTTTGGTATTTTAATCACTCGATTCTGCAGTCATACTGGGCTTGAGAGTGAGATAACCATGTATAATTTATCATTAAACAAATGCTTAATGATACCAAATACTCATGTAAATTTCCATGTAAATATTTGAATTTAAACCTAATATTCATTTTACATTTTTATAAATGTGAAACACCAGGAATTACTGCTCTGAATCTTTACTTTTACTATTGTGCTTTTAAAGAAAATTATTACATTTTAAAATAGAAAAAATAGGAATAAGAGAAGACTTTATGTTCCTTCTTATTTTTCCAAACAAGATTGTTTTAAAGTCATAGTTTTTAATTTATTAGTAATGGATACTCAGAGAACTTATTATAATCTATTTCTTGTTGACCAAAATCCACAAAATAAAAAATAATCTCTAATACTTCCTTCATTTAAGAGATGATAAAATATTTAAAAATTTCAGTAAATAATGTGGACGTGAATCTTACATAAAACATAAATAATGAAATAGTAAAAAAGACATATTTCA
Organism: Notiomystis cincta; assembly: GCA_013398075.1. Classification (NCBI taxonomy): domain Eukaryota; kingdom Metazoa; phylum Chordata; class Aves; order Passeriformes; family Notiomystidae; genus Notiomystis; species Notiomystis cincta. The sequence continues at coordinate 21,428 of VZRX01022832.1, forward strand.
TATTTTTATGTGTATGGACACAGATATGTGGATACATACATGAAAGGATGGATTTGAATGAGTCTAAATAGTTAATGTGCTCAGGTAAAGGAGAAGGAGATTTGAAATTGTAAGTTAAATCAGAAAAGTAAATATTTGTTGTCTCATTTTTGTCTTCTCTTTTGTTTTATAATTGATCATTTATGTTATCCTTAATGAAAATATTAATATATCAATTAGCCTTGTAAATTCACCACTCTGGAGTTCAGTACCTTGAAGTAATATGAATATAAACATTTGAAGTCTCTGCTTCATTCCACCTAATCCATTCATTAGTGCTCTTTAATCTTGTTTGAATTTCTTAAATTTTATTTTCTTTCTCAGACATGGTTTGTTACTTTGAAGGAAACTTTACTGGGAGATGAAGCTGTTCAGAAAGAATTCACATGGATCCTATTGTTAGGGAACCAATTTCTTTTGTTTACAGTACATTTACTTGGAATTATCTCACCAGTATTGGCACAGCTGCAGACTACATAGTGATGTCAGGAAAGATGACAAAAACAATAGGCTTAAAAAATAAAAGCTTATAACATCAAAATTCTCCCTTAGCCTAGCTGTGTTACAAAGACTTGAAGACTTTGAAAATAAAAAACCTGAGAAACTATTATCTACTGCTATTGAGTAGGTCTTTTTCCTTACAAAAGTTCAGAAAATCCATCTTAAATTAATTACAACAACATTTATGTGATTAAAATGCACAACATTCGTAACTCTTTATTATTGTATTTTTATAGAAATTATTACATTAAATATTTTTACGCCTTTGAAATAGAGATGATGCTGGATTTTCAACGTGTTTCATCCTATTAATATGATTAGTAATCAGTGATCTAGGCTCCTCCACACTGTAAAGAAAAAAAAAGCAACTGGAAATGGTAGCCCCTTCTCTAGGGAGCTCATAGCAACTTGATGGGCCAGGTGGTCAAGTGAGACAAACCTCTGTGTGGTACTCAGGGTGGAGCCAAAAAGGACTGATCAGGCCATAGCATCAGCTTGCCACCTGGCCAGACTTTTTCCATGCTTACTGTAATGGCCATGAATATTTCATTCCCTTTTTAAAATAATTAAACTTTTGCAGAGATTGCCTGAATTAAGTGACATTTAATCTCTCAGTCATTTTAAACTGTCTTAGTAATCCAGAACCGATCTAAAAGTCATATTACAAATTCTTATTAATGTCATTATTATTTCTACCAACTGTTATCTGTTATGGTGCAAATAAATTGGAGTTTGGAGTAGTCTGCTTGTATGTGGCAATATAGTATTCTAACCATATGTGAGTTTTAGGCCAAGGAAAAAACCACGTATTTATGTTCACCTAGTTTGAAAAAAGAGAAAATGCGATGGTCTTATTTCATTTAATTTTTTTAACATACATCGTACAACATTAGTTGTAAATAATATCAGCAGCTGTAAAACTTTTATTAAATTCCATTTTTTCTCCATATAGAGATGTTATTTATTAACACACACACACACACACACACACAAATATTTCCCTTACCTAATAATGTGGATGAAACTGCCCAGGAAACCTGCATTAGTATCTTTGCTCTTATTACAAGGTAAATTTTGTCTTCAAGAAACTTAATTTGTTGCCTGCAGTGATATTCTTTTAAACTTCTTGTGTGTTTTGTCTTTCTTTTCAATGAATATTTGTTAGCTAGGTCAGATTTACAATCATGGGGGAAAGATATCTGAGAGGAAACACAGAAGTGTTTCATTACTATTGTGTTTTCATATTCTCATGACTGTTTCAACCTTTCTCATTTGTCTCTTCATGGTGTTTTCTTAGCTCAGCCATTCCAATGCACAGCAGTGAAGTGAAACTCAGATTAGCAGCCTGAGACTGGTGCATGAGACTCACCAGCCAAATTTTACATAATATTTAATGCCTTTACATTCCCTTTTCTTTTCCAAATAATCCTTTATGCAGAAGTTTACAGTGAAGAAAAAATCATTAAAATATCAAATAATATAAAAGAAAGTTATTGGAATCTATTGCTAGAAACCAGAAACACCTTGTTTTCCTCTTACTCAGGAAAATATTTTTTTAAATATTACTTCATTTTTCAGTAGTTCTCAGAATCAGTGAAACACTTTTCATGTTTCTATTTCTATAAGAATTCTTGAAAAATATTTGTAATTCATTCTAACTGTACATTTTGAAAACACATAAAATTAGCTACAGGTAGGAGAAAAAACTTTTACTGAGATCAAATTTGAGAGGTGAATCTATTCTCAATGTAAAAGAATATAGATAAAAATTGGAAACTTGTCGCAGAGTTTCACACTGTTTAAAGAAAATTTTAATTTTGAACTTGGGTATGAAACATATTTTAAAATATTAAAGATATCTTAAAATAAACTACTTAGAGTAAAAATTTCAGCTTTTTTGAACTGGAAAAGAGATAGAGACCCAAAAGCTTAAATGACTTTTGAGAAGTGAGATACTGAGGGAGATAAAAGAATGATGCTTCTCTGTAGGGAACAAGAAAATGGAGACGTTCCCCGTAACTCTACAATCCTAAATGCTTTGTAGGAGCAAGACCCACAGTGAAGGAAAGGGGTTGTGTGTGTTCCCAGAAAGTGACACTGCAGGATAGAATGTAAGAAATTGTTATATTAATGGTCATAAAATGAATAGGCAAAAGAAATTTGAATCATTACTTTACTATCTTACTGTGGAGGTAAAATTCAGGAGTAGGGGCTCTGCTATCACCTCTAAACATAAAAATTTGGAATGAAATGCTGTGGTGGGCTCTTTTCAGCAATAGTCACTGGGTGACTTCTGAGAAATTATCTCTATCATGCTTGTCTGAATGGAGACCATCACCTTTCCTACAGAGCACCACCTGCTCTCTTCTGCATCTTACGCTTTGTGATACAAATACTTTTCGGGGACCTGTGACAACCTTATGCAGAGTCTACTGCTTCTCTTGCCTTCCCTTGGAGGGATTTGTGGAGCAGGTGGTCCACAGGAACCATTTTTTTCTGACTAGTATTTTCCTTTTCTGGCTCCACAGGCCTCCAAAGAAGGGTGTCATTCTGAGGCAGCTCTCCCAGACCCACTAACAGCTCTCTCCCTTGGGTGTGGGATGATAAGGGTAAAGTGGAACACTTTTTTGTTTGTATTTCAGATCACTGATTCCCCCTGAAGCAGAACAGGAAAGGATGCTTGCAAGCTTTCTGACATCAGGTCAGTGGAAAACTGCTGTCTCAAAGAGTAAAACTGTCAACTAAAAAGCCATCAGAGGGAAGTCATCATTGAAAAAGTGCACCCAATTTCTTGTTGGGCTGGAATACTCCTTGTCAAAGATACTGGTCCTTGATTACCTTTCAACAGACAGAGTCTGAAGAGTGCTTCTGCAGAAACAGCTTCAGAAAAATAAGAAAGCAAACAGCCAAACAAGCAGTGACTCAAAAAAACAGACTTCAAGTGACTAGACAGAACCAATCATGAACAGTTTGCAGTTCTCCAATGAGAGAGTATGTGAGGCAACACACTCAGAGAATATACACAATAACAAGCGAGAAACAAACCAAAAAATAAAGATATTTTGTAGGAAATAAGCAACGCTGAATGTGCTGGATTTGGCTAGGATAGAGATGATTTTCCTCATTGTTGCTAGCATGGGACAGTGTTTCACATCTGTGCTGGAAACAGTGTTGATGACACAGGGATGTTTTTGCTATCCCTGAGCAGTGCTTGCACAGGGTCAGTGATTTTTCTGCCTCTCATCCCACCCCAGCAGCAAGGAGGATGGGTGTGCACATGCAGCTGAGATGGGCACAGCCAGGACAGTTGACCCCTACGGACCAGAGGGGTGTCCCATGCCATAGGAGAGTGACCAGCAGTAAAACTGAAGGGAAATAGCAGAAAGGCAAGGTGGAGGGAGGATCCTTTTGGAGTTATGGCATTTTGCCTTCCAGAGTGACTATCTGGCATGATGGAGCCCTATTTTCTCGGGAGGCTGAACATCTGCCTGCCCATGAGAGGTGCTAAATTAATTCCTTGTTTTGCTTTGCTGGTTTGCACAACTTTTCTTTATAAATGTTAAACTTTATCCCAACCCACAAGTTTTCTCACTTCTACTCTTCTGGTTCTTTCCCCCATCCCATCAGGGACTGAGCAAGAGGCTGTGTGGGACTTAGTTGCTGGCTGAGGTTAAACCACAACACAGATGTGAAGAAGGAAAGCCTAACTTCTATGGAAAAACAGATTAATTAACAGAAGGAAAATCTACAAAAAATTTCAGNAGGTCAAAAATAATTTCAATTTTATATTATTTTAAATAAAAATTCTCAACTGACCATGATATATTATATTTTAAACAAACTGTTTTTGCCTGTGAATCTACCTTATGTATCTGAGATGTTGATAAAATCTAGTTTGTTTTCACTATACTAAATATTCACCTGAAATTCCTATTTTCCCCCATGCTTATTCTCTCTTTACAACCTTTTTAGCTATTATGTGGACATGATTAACTTAGAATTTTTGAAAATATTTTACTTTAGGAGCTCCCAATGCCTAACACTTGCCTGAGAATATTATTAAAAGTGGATTTAAATTTATTTATTTAATTTCTAACCATAATGAAACCGTTACATGAACATTCATTTATTTATGTATCTATCAATGTATGGTACTTCAATTTTCTGTGAAATGCAGACATTACTCTTGTATCTAGTGAGTCATCTGTTGAATAAAACCTGAATAACATAAAACGTAATAGAAACTATCAAAAATGCTTTTCAATGAGCTCTTGATAAATGTGATGTTCCCTTAATTATTGTGTTTCTTTTTCCATAAGGATATACTAATAAAATTAATAGTACCATATATGCAATCTCACAGATCTCATAAAAGTAATGTAACATGCATTATTTTTCAATATTTGTAGTTTCCAATAATGCAGTGACTGAGAATGCTGTGCATCTGACTCCTAATCTTCATTTATTGATGACATGAACTTTCAAAATTATGTTTCCCATCACAATTATTCTTCTTCAATATTANAGATGTGAAGAAGGAAAGCCTAACTTCTATGGAAAAACAGATTAATTAACAGAAGGAAAATCTACAAAAAATTTCAGAAGTCAAGATAAGGAGAGAAATTCAAGATATATATTTAGAATATTTTTAATATATATTTTTATATATAANAATTTATTTATTTAATTTCTAACCATAATGAAACCGTTACATGAACATTCATTTATTTATGTATCTATCAATGTATGGTACTTCAATTTTCTGTGAAATGCAGACATTACTCTTGTATCTAGTGAGTCATCTGTTGAATAAAACCTGAATAACATAAAACGTAATAGAAACTATCAAAAATGCTTTTCAATGAGCTCTTGATAAATGTGATGTTCCCTTAATTATTGTGTTTCTTTTTCCATAAGGATATACTAATAAAATTAATAGTACCATATATGCAATCTCACAGATCTCATAAAAGTAATGTAACATGCATTATTTTTCAATATTTGTAGTTTCCAATAATGCAGTGACTGAGAATGCTGTGCATCTGACTCCTAATCTTCATTTATTGATGACATGAACTTTCAAAATTATGTTTCCCATCACAATTATTCTTCTTCAATATTATCCTCTGTATGCAAATCTAAATTTGCTAATTAGAAAATTGGTTATACTAGTGAAATAAAATATGCTTGATTGATGCATCTAATAGTCTGTCTTTGTATTATGCTGTATTACAGTTACTTTTCATTTCCATCATTAATTAAAATACAAACAATAAAGCAGTCAGTAAAGAAGCAACAAATCATAGTAACATCTTGAATATATATCTACAGTGACAGTGAAAATAGTAGAATTTTGGCAGATAACAGTTAACTTCAGAAGACTATATTTTTCTCATGTTTTGAAATTTAATATCAGAAAAAAAAGTATTTTAGGAAGGATAAAGAAAGCAAGTTTTATTGACATTTTCATATCAGACATTCTCATTTGCCAGAATCACTGAACATTAATATCTGATCCTGCAGGATACTGAATATATTTGGTGATAATCAGCCTCTTAACTCTCAAAGAAATACAAACTGAGAGAACAGCCACTTACAGGGCTCATTTTGTGTTTCACAGGATCAGGTTCTAAATGAGCTTTTCAATTCATTGGTTCCACACCAGAGCATTTTTCCATTCAACGTTTATCAAGCGCATTTATTCATACTGAAAATGGTCGCACCATAGGATGTCATGCAGCTATAGTAAATAGCAAATAGATTAATCAATTACTCTGTACCAGCAGAGACAACAAAGAATGGCAAACATTAAATAAGTTCTTTGTTGCATATGCTTACTTGTTAAGACTTCAGCAGCATTCTAAATCTGCTAACCTTTCTTGTGGCTCTTTCTTCCTTCCAGAAAGGTTGTGTTTCTGGCAAATTTGACAAGGGCATGATAAATGAGTTATATTTGTAGATGTTGATTATAAGACCTGTTTAACTTGCTGTCCACCATTCCTGTCACACTAATAGATGCCTGGTAGCATAAATAAATAAAGACAATTCCCAAAAGCAAGTAGCAAATGTTGTTAATGACAAAGTGTATCATCTAAGATGCTTACAGCCCCTGCACCAGACAACAGATGATGAAGAACTATTCATGGCAAATATTATATGATGTTTTAAGGAACACAAAATTATATTTTCTTTAAGAAAGAAAAAATTCAAATTGATTCTAAATAACTGAATATAAATTTGCTTTTTATCATTGCTACAGACAAATTCTACTGCTATAAAAAAACGTTAAGTGATGGCTGTATGGTGCGATACCTGCTAACAAGAAAAATTTCTTTAAATTCTAATGGATCCCTGTTTACACTGCTAAATTGTCCTTCTTGTGCAGTAATATGCAGAACTTTCTTCTGACCATACAAGCATTATTTCTAGATTAGATCAAAATCCAAAAAGCAGTTAGTCACATAATTTCAATGGAATGACTTGGTTTCTTATATTTTTTTAGCTAAGGCTTTCAAACCTACTGAGGTTCATGCTCCTAAGTCTCTTTGGTAGCTTTTAACCAAAGAGCATTTTGTTAATTTATTTAGGCAGCAGAGGTTGTAGAAGCCTCCACTGGTTCTGAAACAAATAGAATATAAGCTTTGTGGGTTGCCAACTAGTCAGGTTTATATCCAAGAGCCAATTAAATAAAAACTTCCTGATAAATCTGCAGTAAAAATATGCAAAATGGAGATACATTTTCCCACCAGAAATTAGCTTTTTGAGTAGTCAGAAATACATCACAGATTTTCTTTGAAAGGACACAGAGTGTATGTTATTTTGTAACACAAATGGATTTTGTAAAAGATTTAAGTCTCTCATAAAGTCACATGCTACCCATGTCTTTATGTCATTATGTCCTTATCATAGGGACAGAGTGAATCATTCAGAGTGTCAGTGGAGTTCACTGAAAATTCATTAACATTGGACAGGTCAACAGCTCATGGTAATCGTGGAAGAAGATAGAATTTCATATAATCATAGAATACAAGGTTGGAAGGGGACCTCAATGATCATCTGGTCCAACATTTCTCGTCAAAAGCCCAGTCTAGGCAAAGTGGTCCAGCATCCTGTCCAGCTGAATCTTAAAAGTGTCCCATGTTGGGGGATCCACCCTTCTCTGGGGAGATTGATCCAGTCACTGATTGTTGTCACTGTGAACAATTTTTCTCTTGTGTCCAGCTGGAATCTGTCACTTGTACACATTACCCTGTTTTTGACTTACTATTTCTTGTCCTCACCTTCTTTGTAGCCATTCTTTAAATATTTAATATGGTGATAAGGTCTCCTCTAAGGCCTCTTTGCTACAGGCTGAACAAACCCAGTTCATATGACAGGCTTCACAAGAGTTTGATTATCTTTGTGGATCTTCTCTGGACCCTTTCAACCTGTTCACGTACGTTTTGTATAGCAGGAACCAAAATTGTACATAGCATTCCATGTGGGACCTGACAAGTGCTGAGTAGAGTGGGATACTTTATCTCTGCTAGTGATGCCCTTTTTGATGCAATGTTGGCTCTTTGCTGCAGAGAGAGACTGGTCACTTATTTGGAACTTATTGCCTCCCAGGACCCCCAGAATCCCTTCCACAGCGCTGCTTTCTAGATAGGTAGATCCCAGCCTGTGCTGCACTCTTGGATTATGTTTTCCAAGGTGCAGAACTTTACACTTGTCCTTCTTGAACTTCATAAGGTTAGCCCACTTTTCCAGCCTGTCTGGTCTTCAAAGTGATTCTCTCAAAGTGCCCACCTCCTCACCTGGGTGTGTTCTGCAAAGTCCATCAGAGTACACCCAATGCTGTCATCCAAACCACATATGAAGGTATCAGACAGTGTTGAAACAGTACTGATCCTTGGGGGACCACCTTGTGGCAGGTTTCCCATTTGCAAAGGAGCCATTTATTTAGTTGCTATTGGACTGTCCTTGAAACTTCAGGAAAGGAAGGTATCTCTAGAATTCTCATCAGTCATTCAGAAACAAAGTAATCACAGCAGATATTCATGCAACTTGTTGAGTAATAATTGCATTTCTTATCCTGAAGCACTTATAAGATAATATCTGGAACTAAGCAGTGGAAAAGTAGAGAGTAAGAAAGGAGGAAAGGATGGGTTTGGGAATAAAGGGTGGAGATGAAGGGCTGAGAAATAAAGTGAAGATAGAATACTGGTTTCCAGTTCAGCTATCTCTTTTCAAACTGTTTACTAGTACAGGCAGTCTTTGAAGTCCATCCAGTCTCCTGTGTCTTTTCTCTGCTGGTGGACAGATGATAGATTTGCCACTGTGCCCTCACACCAACTGCATCCAGCTGGTTCTCTTTCCAAATGACCTCCTAGCTGTGCCTATTTGCTGTATATTTCTAGTCCCTTGATGTTCCATTTATTCAGTCCTGTCATCTTCTCCTAATGTAAAGCTTGTGCTCTCCTGACAGGGGATGTCAGCATCAAAAATCTCTTTCTCTAAAGCATGACCAGTTGAATTTGTATTACAAATACCCTTGCAGATACAGTAAATCCATTCTATTTGTTGCTCTCATTTTTTATAATCATGTGGGATTTGAATATCATGATTAGGTATGAGGTTTTATTAAGACTATTTATAAGCAACATAGTCAATAGTTCTGTGAAATAAAGTGCTCTGCTGGCTCTCACCACCAAGTCTGGGTAGGTAGCAAAGACAAATGTAACCTCCACTGAAATCCTTACTATTCAGTCCACAGTACATTCTTACAGATGAGCTCAGACTGGATTTTTACATGCTCTTTCATGCAAGATTCAGAGCAGGATTTTGGGATGAAGCATTTCAGACCACATTGTTTCAAAATCCTTTTTAACATACAAAAGTATAGAGTTTCAGTCTGTCATTTTAGTTGAAACTCATTGCACTACCAGGTAGAGATAAAATTCAGATGAACAACAAAACATCAAATGCTGAGAAATGCTAAACTATGGATAGATCTATACAGCCTCAAAAATGTTGATTGAAATCTTGCTATAAACTTTTTGTGATGTTAGATGACTACAGTTAAACTGAAATGCTGAATAAAACCTTTGATAAAGCAATTATTACAAGGTATAGTTGATATTCGGCACAGGGCAAACAAGGTAAGGTGCAGAATATCAAGCCAAATGGACTCGATGACCTTGGAGATCTCTTTGCAACCTTAATAATTCTAAGCTTCCAAGATTTTTAGATTTGTTTTCATTCAGGTTTTTCAGTAGAAATGGGCTTTACATAACAGTCACAGTTGATAGTTCCATTTGGTCTGAAAAGGATAGCAAATATATGAACACAAGAGTGACCAGAACAATTAGCCAAATTTTGACCTCAGGTCATAGAGAAACATGTGATTCCATCGGTCTGAGCTTTCCCCTTCTGTCTGCAGCTGCTGCTACAGAGCTGGGACAGATGCTACACAAATCTAAGCAATATTAGATGCTTTCAGTGATGAAGTGAGGAGAAGCAGAAAGAAACTCACTGAGAAACAGTAGATAGAGGATTAGGATGCTGCCCATGCAGATCTGCATACTGACTCTTGGCTTTAAGACCTCCTGACAGGCTGCAGTTCTTCATTGAGAGAGCAAAGAACCAAAGTCAAACCACAAGTGTGTCTTCTCTACATACCAAAGCCTTCACTTTACAGGAAACAGTGCTTTTTTAAGTTCCTGGCATAGGTAAAATACACTGTTTTCTATCACATCCTTCAAAACAATGGGAAAAGCAAAGGGTTTGTCTCAGGATAAAGAAACCTGTATGTACAAATAACACTGTCCATTTCTTCTGAATAAAATACTATTTCACTTTTATCAAAATTCATATAACTGAGTGAAAAGTGAAAACAAGTGTTTCACAAGAAAATGTGTCAGAGGAGGTCCATTTTTAACCAATGACCACTTTGAGTCATAAACAACCCTTTGAACCAGGTAGCTGCATAAGTTTGCACCAAATTTATGGTCTATTTATACAGTCCATGCCTCAAAAGATTGTCAAGAATGATGTTGCTGAAACTTCATATTGCTAAAGCCAAATGACTTCTGCAGCTATCCCCTTATCCACTGAGCCAGTTACTTCACTATGAAAGCCAGTCAGATTGTTCAGACATGATTTATCCAAGAAGAGCTTCTGATGTCCTAAAATGACTGCAGTATTAAATCCCATATATGTCTCTAGTCTTACAAGCAACCAAGACAAACCTTAAAATAAGAAATAGTTGATAAATCCAAATCAATTTAAGAAAGTTGTTGTCTGCCTTGAAAATGCTTTTATGTACTACAATTAAAGACTAGTTTGCCTCTGAACCAAAAGTCTCGTAATTTTTTTAATTATTTGAGTCACCTGGTATTAACTCTTGAGTTTTCATATTAAAAAAATTATAAGTTTGTTCTGAAGAAAGATTTGTTTCCTTTCTGTCTTATTTAGTAAATATAGTCTAATTTGCCTATAGCTTCTCAGGAATAATCTTAATCTCTTTCATATTACTTTTATTGGTATATAATAGCTAGAAAAAATATCCCTGCCAGAAGTTTCTGTAGAGGTTTTAATCTTCTTTTAGAGTATTTTAGTTCTTTGCTTCTCTGTTGTTGTAAAGATGACAGTTAACTAACTTACTGTGGAAGATGAGGGCTATCCCTGAAAAATAATCTGTATGATACTGAGAAGTGAAATCCACCAAAGGTTTTAGAATCTTTACTTTTATAGATAAGAGGGTGATTCTGAGTTTTAATTCAGAAATACAATTGTGCTTCTAAGAACTTTCTTATTCATACATGTTTCAGAAGCATGAATAAAGGATAGTGATTTAACACTAAAATTTTGCTCACAAATAAATCAGAAATCTCAGCAGTTGTCTTCTAGCCCCTCTTGCTCATTGCACTGCCTTCAGTTCATAGACAATAAATAGTGGGTACAGAGATCAAATATCAATAAGAATTGTTTTCTATATTCCTCCTTTCAGCATTGTACACAGTGTCAGGGGATGATTTTCAGTTCTTTTACAGATTTTCATAGTTTCAGAGAAGGGCTGAGATTAAGACAGCTAATGAACAAACAATAATGAAACATAATTAATAATTAAAAATTAATACCAGCCTCTGGCAGCCATTCCAGATTTCATGTGGTATCATGTCATGTAGCATAAACATCACCATTGCTGTCCCAAAACCAGTATCCCAAACAGAGCAATAAAGAATGGACTAACAGAGTAGAAGAGCATAGCATAGTGTAGATGGCATAGTATGGAATGGAAGAGAAAAGAGGTTTTCTCCTGGCAATTTTCAGCTGCTGTTTCACCTTGTCTCATTTCCCAGGCTAACTAGGAAAAGATCTAGTTCCGAGTTCACTAATACCAACTTCCTTATTACCAATTCCTGACAGCATCTGGAAAATAAGACCCAAGTGCAAAGAGGATGAATATTAAAATAGATAAAATCATTCCTTGCAGTAATTAACAGCAGCTACCTAAGCATAAATTGTTTGATAAGCATTTTGGAGCAAAATTAAAAGTTTTTCCTGCCTAAAGATTTTTGGTTTTCTGCAAGAACCTACAAAATCTCTTTAGAACTCTAATTTTAAAAACTAGAGTTACAGTAACAAGTAGCAGCCTTTCTTTGATGTCAGCAGCAATTTTGTTTCTTTCTGTTAAAGGTAAAATACATGAAATGTTTTTGTAATTAAAAAAATTGAGACTATTCCAATTATATTAGTCCCTAATGATAAGTTTGTTGCTGTGAGAAAAGTCTGATTTCAACCTACCTTCAAGTAAATAAGAATATTTTGATTGGTTGAAAATGTATAAGTAATATCAATTACCTCATTGTTTTGAGAACTGTATTTCTTCTGTAAAAGAAGAGCTTTGAGTGTTTGGCTTTAAGTCTTACAGACTGTTACTAGTATATTTTCTCACTTGGTTCTAAAAAACACCATTCAGAAAGAAACTGTTTAGTTCATATTCCATTTCCCCAGAGATTGTGCCTGTGAAATTTTCCATATGCAATATAAAAGACAAACACTTGTTTTTCCTGATAGAAATTTTGACAAATGCTGGTTTGGTTTTTTTTTTTCCTAGAAGAATATTTTCTGTCTGTTAGTTGGTGCAAGAAGATTATCACAGAATCAGAGAATGGATAAGGTTGGAAGGAACCACAGTGAATTATCTGGTCCACCCTCCCTGCTCCAGCAGGGTCATCCCAAAGCACATTGCACAGGGTTGTGTCCAGACAATAATAATAATATCTCCAGTGAGGAGACTCCACAACCTCTCTGGGCAACCTGTTCCAGTGCACGGCCATCAGCACAGTAGAGAAGCTCTTCCTCATATTCAGGTGGCAGTTCCTGTGCATCACTTTCTGCCCCCTGCTTTTGGTCCTGTTGCTTGGACAATGATATGCATCACTTACTTTCTTGATGGATTGAGCAGCAGAACAGGGTTTGAATGGGAGGTTGATTTACCAATATTTGTCCATAATATAAATCCATAATTTCTTTCTTTTTTTTTTCCTAAAACCACTGGGCGTTGACTATCTACAAAGGACTGAACTGCGACCTAGGTGAGGACAATGTCCAAAGGTATTCAGTTAATTCACATGTTTGAGGTACAAACTAATTTCTCTGTGGAGAGGAATAAGATCCCTCAGAGGGAAATGAGATGTATAAGTACAGTGTTTCAGCTGTCTCACTAAACAATATGACAATGCACACAGGGACACTCCCCTGCTGCTCCCTGGGTTAAGCACTGCAGAAGCAGATCTGGGAGCATTGCGAGCTCACACAACCTGGTGTGATCCTGGAACAAAACTGGCACATGATTATATATGTGCCTTTACTGAATAGGAGTTACCCATATTTAAAAATGTTGGAAAAAATAATTCAGCAGCAAGCAGTAGTCTTAATTTTTAATTAGGCAATATGGGATTGTACCATAAATTGTATTCATATAACAAAAGTTTGCTGAAAAATTTCTAAGGTTTGTTCACAAAAATATCTATGCTTCTCACAACTAAACATATTTACAGTTTTCTTTTAAGTATTTTAGACTATTCTTAAAAGAATTATAATGATATTTTTTGCACACAGAAAAGCACAGAAAAATAGATACCTGAAAGTTAATAGGCATGCATGAGTCTGAAACACTTCAAAGAAGAATTTTCTTCATTGAAGATAGAAAAAATCCTTTTAAATCTCACTAGGTTCATATGTGCATCTTTAACTGTCTATATACCTTTAATGTGTATTAGGGGTAAAATATTTAGGTACACCTGAAAAAGTCAATGAGATGATCTTTGCATTTTAGAATCTAATTAGAGATAAAATATAGTCCTAAATGAAGTAAAGAAAATTGCATGAGAGCTATGCAAAATTTCCCAGATGAAGGATATCTATGTAAATGCTTTTGATGTTTTTTATTTTCCCCAAATGTGACTTTTTAAATGCCTGATTTAAGAATAAAAGAAGATACACAGAAGATACACTATATTAAGTCATGATTTATTATGTAATACCAGGGTCTTGCTACATTTACACTTTACAGCATCACAGTATCACACTAAGAGCTCTAGGACAGGTGGGCAAGACAATAAAATTCACGTAAAGAAGAGGAAATTACAGATGAAAAAAACTGTTAGCTTGTGGTTTAGCAGATTCTGGTAGAGTTTAAAATCCATTGGATGTAAAGATGATGTTGCTGATTGTGTATAGTGAATTTTCAACTTAAGATAGTGAAAGTAGGAACAGAATTTTCTAAAGTACACTAATAGGAAGTTAAAAAATAAACAAACCAACAAACAAGCAAAACTTTCTCGTTTGCTACCTCTTCTTTTTTGGCAAGACTTGGTAGCTGTACTTCTTGCCCTGAAGAAATCATGTTCTTTTCCATAGACTTCTTTCCATGAGAATATGATACATTTAGGGATCTGCTCTAGGGAGAAGCCTACCTGTGGGTTTGTTCTGAGCTCACTGGGCTCTGATTTCCAGAAAAGACAGTTGCAAAAGCTACACCTAAGAACTGGGAGGGTTGTAAGCAGCCTCCACTTGTCAGACTGCAAGAGATTACATCACCTGTGTGTCTACCATTGCAGAGTTCACACTGCTGCTGTCATACAGCACCACTTTTAATGTGTATCACTTTTAATGTGTAAATGTGTAAACACTTTTAAAAGTAATCAAAATTTTTAATTGCTTTTGTGATATCATAGTGTTGTAAAAGCAACATTTTGGATCTGAAACTCTTCATTTTGATATATGTATGTCTCATACCTCCACTCTCTATGGATGCCATATAACTTCTCACAATTACAATTTATTTAAAAGACCAACTTCAATTTATCTCACATTAAGATGCATCCAATACTATCTTATTGCATTGTAAAAAAATTTAAAAGGATGGTTTCAATACATTTTTATTAAAGTAATTGTAAATTGCTTTAATGTACTACTTTGTAAATTATCCTGTTAGAAAATGTTTTTATGTGTCCCCAAAATAAGATTAAAATTTTTATATGAGAAATGAGTTTTGCATTGATTTCATAACCCTATATGGTTCTAAAAGAAAAAAAGTGCATTATTCTCCTCTAAAATCCTGCTTTGACACATTTGCAATATTAATAACTACTTTATTTTCAAGATGCCAGATATTATTGACAAGAAATTAATATACACTTACATTGTATATTTAACAGTATTTCTTCTGAAGTTGAGTACTTTGCTGAAGATCAATAACTTGAAAGTAACCTTTATTCAAAATCCTGTCATCTCTCATCTCTGCCTTTCCTTGTAGCAGACAGACCTTTTCTGCTACTGGAAAACTTTCCATGCCAGCCTCATAACAAAATTTTAAATCTTGGAAGCCACAGTTTTTTATCCATTTTTTTCTGAGGAGATGGTCATCACAGCAATTTATCACTCAAATTAGTCTAAACATGGAAAAATATTCCTGTGGCTCATGGATTTTTTTGTCCCAATAAAATGAATGCTGGTAGAAGTGTGCAGCAATTAGCATAAAAAGTTTGTGTTTCCAAGGAAGCCGTCTTTGTACTACAAGGATAGGTGATCTTTTCAGCTCACTTTGAGTCCTGGAATATGCAGTTCTATGATTTCTGACTGGAATAGAAAATAGCCTAAAAAAGTTTGTCTGGTCAACACCCCATAAAAACAACTGTTTTTATAACTTTTTTAGGGCAAATGTAAAAATATTAGGAAAAGACTTTTTAATACTTTTTCAAATTGTCCTTATCTCTTTGGATAGGAACTTCTTGTGGAACTTTCAAATATAAAATTTATATCTATGGTGACCCTGAAGGAGGTATCAGAACTTCATCATCTTTTCTGAGTGCTATTTCAGTTTATAGATAATTTTTTCAACAGTTGATATGAAATGTGACCAAAAAGTCATGATGATTGCTCCAAAGAAAGAAATAAAAGGAATGAATAAAGGAAGGAATAAGAAAAGAGGAGAGTAGTTAAATCAATGTATCTTATTTTAAAGTGTGAACATTGCAGGGTATAATTAAGTTTTAGTGTTCTGCCTCACGATAAGGACTCTTTTCAATTTTCCACTACAGGTGTCTGCAGGTGTCAAATGGGATCTGAGGTGACAATTTCTAATTTTATATTTTTTTCATGATGAAATACTGTTGGTGAGAGATCATAAGAGAGAAAAGGATCTGCAAAAATTACTAGTAATACTACTGATAAGGTCAGATATTAAATGAAAAGTTCAGAAAACCCTGTGGTATCATGCAAATGAATTGAGAAATGACTGAAAAGGAGTTCTTGTGCAGCTATCTGGTAATGAGAGGGGGAAGAAGTAATAAGTAGGCTGAGGGATTTGAACCAGAAAATACATCTTTACAGGAAACCTATCAAAAGCAAATTCTCATGACACAAGTTTCAAGTTCTTTATGACCAACAGTTTGATTTCAATTGACTTGGAGAAAACTAGTGATATATAGTAGGCTCAGGAAAACCATGTCATGAGTATGTTCACATTAGTCTAGTGAACATCTTGTTATAACATGTCAGACAGTCTTATTAGTGATGGTTCCTCAGTAAGAAAAGGTTACATCAACTCATGTGTAGGCTAAACAGCATTCTCTACACTTGCCAGCAATAGAGAAACAAAATGAGGAACTTGTTAATGCCACGACAGTAGTGTGTGTTTACATTTACAATCAATATTTTCTTTTGCATCATACTGTAGGTGACATATTCTTGGCAGTTAAATGTCTCAGTGTGGTAGATATCCTTGTAAATGAACAATGTGAAAAAAGAAATTTTTAAGCTTTTGGTTTTCTAAAAATGCTGGTATAGTCTTTATTAATCTATGGAGTGGAATTACTTCTCATAAAGGCTGCTCCCTTTTAGCTGTTTCCTTTATTACAGGGAAATGACATGTAGGTGAAAGCAAAACAAAGGGAACCAGTTTTCTTCTATGACTTTCTATGCTAAAAAACAAACAAAAAAGTAAACCAAAAATCATCTCACCCAAACCAACAACCCCAAACTGCCAATAGCCTAGAAAAGGTTGGGTTGTAAAAATTATTGCATAAAGCAATACTTACATTTACATATCATATATATGTCTCCAAGAGCTCAAAATATACTTAGTGAGGTTTTATTCTCATGCTACGTTATGAATGACAGAAAAATACAAGCGTTGTTGCAGTGCTGATAGTTACTCTTAGATAACTCACATTTCTACACAGCTTTTAGTAACTTCTGTAATATCTCTACTCTTTTTCACTGATCTAAGAAGCTGATCTCATTTAGCAAAGCTGAGAGATATGACATCTTAAAATTTATGAAGATAACATCAAAGTTCAGAGAATAATGACAGAGTATGTGGAGGTGATTGTTTTACAACAGCATTTCCTCCTGTTTCAATTGACAGTATGTATGCCTTAAAGGACTATAGATTAAAATTAGGTCAAGCAAGGTAATTTCTCTTTTGTTTGGTATTTTATATAGAAAGACATATTTAAAAAAGAAAATATTATGAAGGCTTTTTTTCCTTATACCTTTTTCCAACAGTTTAGTACCATATGGCTTCTCTTCTTTTCCCTAATGTAGTGGTATGTTTGAGAACCTCCTGAAGCTTTATTTTTTAAATAACAGTAAATTCTTATTTAACTTGAACCTTTTATTTTAATTTTTTTTAATCTTTTTAAAATTCTTTCCTTTATCTCGCTGCTTGTTTTCATGAAAGGCTTCAGAAATTAGTACTCTGGAGATTCTACTCAATTGCATTTTGGTTTAGAATAACAGTTTTGAATCTCTTTTACTTGTTAAGAAAAAAAGATAACTTAGAGAATTACAAAAGTAATGAAAAACAAATTGATGTTTTTCTTTAAATCTGTCAGTTTTATGGTTGTTTAAACAAGTCTTAATGTCAGGCTAAAGGATTTAATTTACATCAGACTGTAGGTGATGTTTTCTTGGCAGGCCCATATATTCCAAAAGGTTTCAGAAAGCACAAGTATATGCAAGATGATAAATTGTTTATTTTTTCCTTATATTGCCTGTAACTAACTTTCTCAAAGTTGTTTGCTAATCTATTTGATTAGCATCCACATGTCTGCATTTTACAGACTCATGAACCAGACATAATTTATTTGCATTTAATATCTCTTTTCTTTCTTGCGTTACTTCTTGTTTATTCAATTTTTTAAATCTAACTTTTAGTTATGAGGAAGTTTGTGCAGCGGTATTCATAGAAACATTGCTAGAAATTACAACAGTAATAACTTTTTAAGAGAGTCCGTACATCTGACTTGTAGGTTGCTTAGGAAAGTACCTACAGTCATTAAATGAACATGTAAAATTAGAAAGTGTAGGTTTCTGATTTTTTGCTTCAATTACTATTAGGTCTGAATTGAGTAATTAGGTAATTTTAGCTTAAAAATATTAATAGAGTCTTTAATTTTTCTGACACAGACAATATGATACCATCTTTCTTTACAGTATTATATTGTCTGATTTTGCTTTATGAATATTTAGTTCCCAAAAGCCTGATTTTTAATATTTCAGATTCAGAAAATTTCAGAGATATTATGTTTTCCCCATTGTAATCCATTGATTACATTGTCCATATAAAAATAAAAGACTATTGCATAAATGTCAGAAATGTATTGGCTACGGAAACACTTAGAGAGTAAAAAGCTCTGTTGAACATGCTTATTTGTGAAGCCCTGCTACTACTTTACTGAATCTACATAGAAATTCAAATGGCATGATAAAGAAAGCAAGGTGATAGCATTTTCAGCCCTGAGCAACAGAAACTGGTGAAATAAATTGTTCATCCACTATTGGGCAGCCATTTGTGAAGTAGGTAATTGATTTTTTAGAAGAAAAACTATATAGTAATGTCAGTACATGAGGGAAGGAAAAATTAAGGACCTTTGACAAAAGGATGAAAAAATCCCAGAATCACAGAATCCCATAATCAGCTCGGTTGGAAAAGACCTTTGAGATCAGTCCAACCTATGACCAACATCAACTAGACAGGCAAGTGAGTGTCACATCCAGTCTTTTCTTAAATACCTCCAGGGATGGTGACTTCAGCACCTCCCTTGGCAGCACATTCCAGTGCCGAATCACCCCGTCTGTGAAGAAATTCCTCCCAACGTCCAACCTAAACATCCCCTGGCACAGCTTGTGTACTCTTGTCCTATTGAAAATTGTCTGGAAGTAGAGACCAACCGTCACCTGGTCACAGCCTCCTTTCAGCTGGTTGCTGAGAGCGAGGAGGTCTCCCCTGAGCCTTTTCTCCTCCGGGCTGAACTATGTAGATGCCATGCTACTGACGGCAGAACTTGTCAGACTCCTGAGCTTCTCTCAGGATTGGAATGGTGTAACTCCAGCAGCCTACTTGTCTTTCACTCTCCCTAATACTCCTCAGCCTTCCCACTCCCTCCTCAAGCCCTGCCTCTAGGCAGAGCACATCACTCACCACTCACACACACACAGGTGTGTTGTGCGCAGAGCCCTGGCACTGCCAGCAGGCTCGGACACCGATGGCTTTTGACGGTTCGTAATCATTCCTGGATCCCGCCAAGCTGGGGAGAGGAAAAAAACCCAACAAAACCAAACAAAAAAGCCCTCAGCCAAAACACCACACCCACCTACCATACAGCCTCACCAGGAGCTGGGAGTGTGGCTGCGCCCCTCTGCTCGCCCCACCTGCTCCGAGCGCACCCTGCGCCTCTGCTCAGCGCTTCTGCCGCTTGTGCTCCCCAGGGCACTTCCACTGCCCACGAGTGGCTGAACTGGGATCTTTGACAGGTACAAGAAAGGGAAAAGAAGGACTGGAGAAGAACATCCCAGTAAAAGAGAAAGGAGATCTAAGGCTGAGATGAGATGGCATAAAGTTCTTATGGTATCCCTGTTCTGTATATTTTACAGAATCATATAACCACACATAACAGAAATGGAAATGCACACTTTTAGAAATATTTTCAGTAGGTAAATATAATGATTAATGTATAATATCATAATAATATTGTTTCTTATGGCAGTCAATGAGAAGAAAAAGCACCTTTGTTTGTAAATGTATTTATTATACTTATTAAAAACCTGACTAAAAAAAATCTAACCAACCAAACAAACAAACTTCAAGTAACAACAAAAAAGACTAACAAATGAAATGTTAAATAACTATGTTTATTCAATACTCTATAACTCACCCCAGAGCAGTTCTGTACATTGGCTCCTTTTCTTTTTTTTTTTCCTTTATTTTCCTTCATTTGGTTCTTGCAGGGATCCCAGTGAATCATTTCACTTCTTTGTAATATTCCTATTTCTCCATATAACTTGTGTCTTTGTGGTACTTATCTGGAAGGTATCTGTCACCTCATAGTTGGAACACTTTCAAAGCTCTTAAGTATTCCAAATGAGTAATATCCAGCTCATTAACAGAACTACCAACCAATAATTCTCACAATTAAAAGCTTTATAGAACATTTTCTTTGGGATATTACAAGCACATTAAAACACACTAAAACTTTTAACATATTAAAGATGGACAAGGTTTTCCATTAATACAAATATCTGCAATTCAGAGGAAAGGAATGAAATATGGTCAAGAAAGTCATGTTACTGAAGAAAAATATTGAGGCAAACCGAAAACATAAATGGCCACAAATAGTCAGCAGTGTATTTCTGTGTTCTGCTAGCATGTCTTGGGAATATGTTACTGAAACTGCTGCTTTTAGCAATGACTTCTNTAATCAGCTCGGTTGGAAAAGACCTTTGAGATCAGTCCAACCTATGACCAACATCAACTAGACAGGCAAGTGAGTGTCACATCCAGTCTTTTCTTAAATACCTCCAGGGATGGTGACTTCAGCACCTCCCTTGGCAGCACATTCCAGTGCCGAATCACCCCGTCTGTGAAGAAATTCCTCCCAACGTCCAACCTAAACATCCCCTGGCACAGCTTGTGTACTCTTGTCCTATTGAAAATTGTCTGGAAGTAGAGACCAACCGTCACCTGGTCACAGCCTCCTTTCAGCTGGTTGCTGAGAGCGAGGAGGTCTCCCCTGAGCCTTTTCTCCTCCGGGCTGAACTATGTAGATGCCATGCTACTGACGGCAGAACTTGTCAGACTCCTGAGCTTCTCTCAGGATTGGAATGGTGTAACTCCAGCAGCCTACTTGTCTTTCACTCTCCCTAATACTCCTCAGCCTTCCCACTCCCTCCTCAAGCCCTGCCTCTAGGCAGAGCACATCACTCACCACTCACACACACACAGGTGTGTTGTGCGCAGAGCCCTGGCACTGCCAGCAGGCTCGGACACCGATGGCTTTTGACGGTTCGTAATCATTCCTGGATCCCGCCAAGCTGGGGAGAGGAAAAAAACCCAACAAAACCAAACAAAAAAGCCCTCAGCCAAAACACCACACCCACCTACCATACAGCCTCACCAGGAGCTGGGAGTGTGGCTGCGCCCCTCTGCTCGCCCCACCTGCTCCGAGCGCACCCTGCGCCTCTGCTCAGCGCTTCTGCCGCTTGTGCTCCCCAGGGCACTTCCACTGCCCACGAGTGGCTGAACTGGGATCTTTGACAGGTACAAGAAAGGGAAAAGAAGGACTGGAGAAGAACATCCCAGTAAAAGAGAAAGGAGATCTAAGGCTGAGATGAGATGGCATAAAGTTCTTATGGTATCCCTGTTCTGTATATTTTACAGAATCATATAACCACACATAACAGAAATGGAAATGCACACTTTTAGAAATATTTTCAGTAGGTAAATATAATGATTAATGTATAATATCATAATAATATTGTTTCTTATGGCAGTCAATGAGAAGAAAAAGCACCTTTGTTTGTAAATGTATTTATTATACTTATTAAAAACCTGACTAAAAAAAATCTAACCAACCAAACAAACAAACTTCAAGTAACAACAAAAAAGACTAACAAATGAAATGTTAAATAACTATGTTTATTCAATACTCTATAACTCACCCCAGAGCAGTTCTGTACATTGGCTCCTTTTCTTTTTTTTTTTCCTTTATTTTCCTTCATTTGGTTCTTGCAGGGATCCCAGTGAATCATTTCACTTCTTTGTAATATTCCTATTTCTCCATATAACTTGTGTCTTTGTGGTACTTATCTGGAAGGTATCTGTCACCTCATAGTTGGAACACTTTCAAAGCTCTTAAGTATTCCAAATGAGTAATATCCAGCTCATTAACAGAACTACCAACCAATAATTCTCACAATTAAAAGCTTTATAGAACATTTTCTTTGGGATATTACAAGCACATTAAAACACACTAAAACTTTTAACATATTAAAGATGGACAAGGTTTTCCATTAATACAAATATCTGCAATTCAGAGGAAAGGAATGAAATATGGTCAAGAAAGTCATGTTACTGAAGAAAAATATTGAGGCAAACCGAAAACATAAATGGCCACAAATAGTCAGCAGTGTATTTCTGTGTTCTGCTAGCATGTCTTGGGAATATGTTACTGAAACTGCTGCTTTTAGCAATGACTTCTGTAGGACAGAGCAAGAGAGAAATGAGGTTGCCCTTTGCTGGAAGCAATCAGGTACAGGCCCTGCTTGACATATGGTAGTTTGGGCAGTCCTATTGTTTTCAATCCAAACTGTGATTGTTGTAGAAAGAGACATTTGCAGATTAAATTTCTCTTTCTTTTTAGAGCACTGTAAATTCTTCAGTATCCTAAATGGGTTAAGATTTTCTTAATTTTTCCAATTAATTTCATTATACACCCCTGCATAAATGGCTGCAATGCAGCTGCATCTCTGTCTGCTCAAGTGTCTGTAAATATTCCATTGTTCTCAAACCAAAAAAAAATCCCAGGAAACCTGCAAGTCTTGTTTTTTCATTGAAATAAAACTTTTTTTTTTTTAAAGTTCTGACTTCTTTTAAATAGGTATACCCAGGAAATATCAGCCAGACAAAGCCTACATATTTTCTAAATATTTTTCCCTTCAACTTCATCAAGATGTGAAGAAAAAGAAGAGATGGCTCTGCTAAGAAATAGAGAATGCAGAATTTCAAGGGCTGTTCCTCCTTTTGAAAAAATACATTATTTGAAGAATTACCAATGCAACTGATAATAGCTTCAGTTCCATTTGTAATTGGAGTAACTTCTTGAATATCCTTCAGTACTATGCAATTGTGCTGCACTAGCAGAATTATAAAAAAGGCAAACTATGGGATTTTTCCTATTCTAAAAAAATTAAGATTTTTCTGTCTTCATGTTCACCATTTTTCTTCTGTGGTTTTAATTCAACATAGGAAGGTAAATGAAGCCTCTTAATAACAGGAATGTCTACATTTTATTGTAATATAGATACAGTTAATTTTATGACAATAATTATTCAAAATGTTTATTTCATTATTTTACCAGGTAATTATTCAGAATTTTAAATATTAATTGAAATACATTAAAATTTGTCTTCAAAAAATGTATTGAAAACCAGAAAATTTTCTTAAAAACTATTTAAATAATAAAGTAATACCTGCTTCTTGCCTAATTTTTTTTTCCTTTGACTGTATATTATGTTACTTTTGCAATTAGTCTTATTATCATTACATGTAATAATTGAAATGTAATTGTTGACTCAAGAAAATGTTTGGTTTTTACAAAAAACTTTCTGCATATGGTTCTATACATATAAAAGACCACAATACTAAGATTTTGAAAAAACTTTTTTTAGATTAACATTTACTTCATATTTGAGCTAGTTACAACTAAGTAGCATTTCGGATAAATTTAATTTTCATAAATTGAAGTACTAAGGTAAGCACAAGTAATTTAAAACGCAAGTATATATATGTAAATATGAAGACAAAGTATTTAATATTTTTGTGTTTCTAATATAGTAGAGTTTAGCATATAATGGTTTTATTTTGGATGAAAGCAGTTTTATTACCTGAATAGTATACAAAACATAGATACAAGCTGGTTGCTCTTGGCTGTATATTTTAGAATTTTTAGGTTAGAAGTTGCATGGTAAAGGCACCAAGTGAAGAGGTGTCATCTACTCCTTCTTTTTTCCTGTTGTTTCAATGACCTCTGTAGAATATTATTGCATGTATTTTTATTTATCTATTATGAAAGTATATATTTGTGAGTTTAGGGTGAACTGTTATGTGAAACACTAAAAGATGACTGCTGAAAAGGTCCAGCACATTACAAAAATTGCAAACTTAGTTTCCCATTAACATTTTCTATTTTGGCACCTTAAAAAGAGTGGAAGTTGATTTCAGCAGAACATCCTGTGGGGAAATTAGTTCATTTTGCTAAAGTATCTTAATAATTACAGTGACATCAAGGTTAATTGCTTAATCTGTATTGCCATAGTGCAGTCCTGTAGAAATCCCAACACAATCTGTTCTATAATTAGTGCCAGAATACCCATATATAGAACAAGCTGTGGCCTAAAAAAATAAATAAAAATCTCTGCTATGATTAATAAATAAGATTTACCAGAGTGTGTGTGTTTGTGTGTGCATTTATATCTATACACACATACGTACAAAGCGAGGAGGGAGATTTCAGAATACAGAGGTTTTGCAAACACAGTATATTAAACCCTTGAGGAGATATAAATAGCTGAGGTAGAAAATGACTTCAAGCAAGATGTTTTTCTCCCTATTGTTTTCCAGCTCCAGAATGTAATTGCTAGCCAACACCATCAGATTTGCATCAGGTCCCATGCTTTCCTTGTTCCGTGTCAGAAACTAAGTGGTCAGAGTTTAAAAAGTAATTGTGAAGATCCTTCTATTTCACCTTTTGGGTTAATTTCAATAACATTGCCTATTGCTGAGCTTACAGATTTGTATTGCTTTGGCACGCTTCATTAGCACATGATCCCATGTGGATTTATTGACTGTTCAAAGTCTGAAGATGTGCCATACTGAGGGACAATGTGGTGTCCCTGATAACTCAGGATGACATGATGGTTGCCTTCCTGCTCTCTTCTCATTTTTGGAAACTGTGAGACCGTTTGCACATTACCCCTTCATATTAGTCATTAGTTCTTGCTGAATGCTTATTACATCTGAGGCACAAGCTGTGAGTAACTCTGTGTTAGCTAATACAATTTTCAAATTACCAGTATCTGCAGACAGAAATCGGCAACTGGATCTTTAATAGTCACCTGTATCACTGATACAATTTTCAAGAGGGTTATAAGGAGAAGTTTTAAGGTGTTTACTAAGTATGTAGCAACACACAGAAAAAAATCTGCTTTTAATGACCTTCAAAGAAAAAGAAATTCTACAGACTATATCTCTCCCATTTTTACAGAAATTGGGATAAGTAAATCATAGCCACTACTAATCTCACAAATGCCCCTCTGAAAAATATGGTAATGGAACAAAACACGTTCTATCATACTTTATTTTGTTTTGTACATTGAAACTGAAACGTAAAGTCTGTATCCTTGGAAATATACACTTTTTACATATCTTAAGGTACACATTCCATTTTCAATGTTAAGCCCATCACTCAGAAGTTGGCATCACTGTGTTAAAGCCTGATAATAGTTTATTGGTTTAGATGCTATGACTTTTACTTTAAGAGAGTTGGTGAGGCAAATTAACTGCAATTTTAAAAAGGAGAGAAATATGTCCTTACTGCTCAAGGGCATACTCTCCAAGGAGGGATCATTAAATAAGGAAATGTTTCCAATGACACATACTTTAAATTATGCCATGTGTAAATTTCAAAATACCATTTTCATTTGTCTTACCAACATCTCTGTACTTATGTAACCTGAGTAATTTTGATGACTTATATCTTTATATCATATAAATGTTACAGATAGATACAGCTATGGAAATGTTTTATATTCATACCTCTGAACTTGGCAACTTTTAAAATAGTAATTTTTTAAACTAAGACAATGATGTAGTCAAAAATAAAATGAAAAACTTTAATTTTTCTACATTTTACTTAGTCATAGCCTCTTATTCAGTGCCTAATCATCTCCAGGGAAACATGAATTAACTCTCCAACATCTTCAATACTTTTCATTTCAATGTTTTTTCAGCCAAACACCACTTTAATTTTGAACATTTATACTACACAGTGGGAATTTATGCAATTTACAAGGCATTTACCGTAGGAGTTGAGAGACCGTTGTTTAGAAATTTCACAAGAATCTCTTTCACCTCAACATAAATTCTGTTCTTTCAACTCCCCTTAAAAAGGCAGTTGCTAACCTGGTAAGTTTATTTTGGCAGTCAAACTGTAATTAGTAACCTGCAATACTGTCACAGAAGAAAGCTGAAACTTAGCACAGCAGTGAGTCTATACTTTTTAGGTAATTGCAGCTTTCTTTTTCTTTTCCACACAAGCCAAAACAGTAAAAACTTACAAAAGACTGGGAGTCTAAATAATGCCCTGAGCTTTTAACAAAATTTATTTTAAAGTGCTTGTAGCTGAATAATATTATTTGGTTCTCTGTTTTTCTCTCTTTGTCACCATAATTACCGCTTAGAAAAGTTTTATAGCTCATAAGATACCATGCTGATTGATATCTGGTAGACACAGGAAAACTGCTTCTTAGCTTTGTTGATTACTCACTGCAATTATTGAATTTTATTTTTAAAGTGCAAGGGTCCATTTGGTTAGTGCTTTTCCACAAATTTCTTTGGTTCTCTTTCAGAAATATATACAGGAGAAGCTGCTGGCTAAATAAGAATTAGTTGATTTTAAAACCGCTAACAAGCTGAGTTTTACTTCAGATTTCTAACTTTCAATTAGAAGTGCCCATCAGACACACACAGCTGTGCCATGTTGTGTGATTTCAGATTTTGGTAAGAAACTTTAAAAAAAGTATTTTTATTTATTTGTTTTTGAATCACCAAATATTTGATAATAAAAGATTGATTATATTTGTAAGTAATACAAAGCCAAATTCATATTTAACTAATACTAAGCAAGGTTTTTGGGGGGAATTTAATGTACAACATTAAAGAATGTGTTTACAATGTTCCTGCTGTCATTTTCACTGTGAAAGATGCCTGCTGTTCAGCCTTAAAAGGTCACATAGTCTTGGCTTCCCTGACTTAATCAATATAAACTACATGTCTCTGCATCAGAATAAACAGACACTGCTGCCTCTTCTCCTTCTTCCAGATGAAGTACTGTGCTATTCCTGATCTCCTCTTGCCTCTGGGTCAGTCTTTTCTCACATTCATAGTCAGTGCATAGGGCGACTCTAAAGACAAAGAGAACACTGGAGCAATGTTAATGCAGTTGGATATGACTGATTGGACAACCTCAGCAAAAATTGATCTTCCCGTCACCCCTTTGAGTCCACTAATGTCATGTTGTTTTTTCAAAGAGACTTAAGCGTACTTGATAGACTCGTTCTCAGGTATTTCATTCTAACCTCAGAGGGAGTAAAGGCTAGGGTGATAAGCAAGGTCACTGGCTATTGAACTGAAATTAATTAAATGATTAATGGCCTTTCAAGATAATTATTATCATACAAGTATTTCAGCACATTTCTGAAGGATCATATTCAGCTGGGTTTTGATTACCTCCAAGCGTGGAGATGATACAACCTCTCTCAGCAACCTGTTTCAGTATTTGACCACTATCACAGCATTTTTTTTATGGTTGACTGGAATCTTTTTGAATTTATGCTCATTTACTCTTGTAATGTTACTTGGTGTGGCTAAAAGAATCTGGCTCCATCTCCTTTACTCCTACGTATCAGAAATTTGTAGACATTTTTCCTATATCTCTTTCAGTTGGCCTTGCACAGATTCTGTGGGGTGATCGAAAAAGGTCCAGGCGTTTCTTGCTTCATTGCTTAGTTGGGCTTTTTGTGTGTCTGTGGGTTTTTTTGTGTTTATTTCTAATATAGATTGCTCATGTTTTAGAATGAATGTTACTTGAGGTCAGAAAATAAATTTTGATACTGCATTATAATTATTCCATTAGATGGCAATGAAGAGAAAACATTTGAAGACAAACTTCAGATTATATTTATTTAGGTTTGTTGCATTACAGCTTTAAATGCTTAAAAACATTCAGTCTGTATTCCTGTTGAATTTGGGAGTGCATTTAAAAGAGATTGGCATTCTTCGTCTACTGCTGATTTTAAAAATTACTTTGGCAGAATAGGGAACACATTTCTTTAAAAGCATGGTGAAAAGTGAAAACTATAATTTAGACTTTTTCAGGTCAATCTGTAGATCTGTTGAGTAATACACTGCGTCTTTTGGTGGAATTTTGGGGAATATTTACGACTGCACCTGCATAAATGGAGGAAACTTGCAAATATATTTCTAAGAATTCAATATTAATAAAATCGAGACACACATACATTTTGTTCTATCACTGTTTCAACTTCTGTAAGTCTGTAATAAACTTTTTCTCAGAAAAATAGCACCTGTTTCCTGGTGCAGTACTGTTATTTACAGGTCCTTTTATTCTGAATTGTTTTGTTAATCAGATATATAATAGTGTGTTTTGCAAATACTAGTTGTGGCACAAAGATGTGTTTCACAGTTCCAGAGTATGAACTGGGAAATACCTAAAGTCAAAGTTATTGTCAAAGGAAAAGGATTGTGTTTTGCATGAGATGAGGATCTTTCGGGGACCAATGGAAGCATGACTATTTAAATCTTGATTTGGTGTCACTTCATACTGGGAAAAAAAAGGGGGGGTTGTGGATGCTGTTATATATAAATAAATCAGTTCAAATAAATGACTGTTTTTCTGTTTTGTTTGTTTGTTTTTACTTTTTATTTACTTTATTTCCTCTGAGTTAATTGAGGAGTGCTGTGAATATTTGCTGCCTTGTCAAGTTTGGAATCAGGATTATTATATAAAAATAGAAGGATTTTTAAGGCTTTTTTTTTCCCCTCAAAAATTATTTGTTTATAATAACTGAATAGCACAAATTGCCATAGTCCTTAAAAGAAAAAGTAACTGAGAGATATTTCATGGTCTGAATTATACAGAAGGTCAGACTAAATTATCTAATTATTTCTGTTATCACAAATTGAAATCCATTATAACACCTGAGAAGCCGAAATACAAAAGTGATGACAGCCAAATAAGACTAATGAGAGACCTTAGAATTTTCACTAAAAGTAACTCTTTTAGGAGAAGCAGCATCCTAAAGTCTGTAGTCTTCCCAATGTTATCTATCTGCTGTTGAGGAATATATCTGGTCTATGTTGCTGGGCTCAAAAGTTGCAGATGGAGATGGAGATTGAGTTTAGGTGAGAGCCTGAGACAAGGGGCTGTGAGCTCTCAAAATTTGGGATAACAAAGAGAATTATGATAGGTGGTGCCAGCCAGGGGAATGGACTGATCTTTTGGATAACAAAGGAGAGGAAAAAGGGCAACACCAGCGATCTGCAGGAGCAGGGTCCCAAGAGCAAGAGTGAGACCTGCAGACAGACTGTGAGGGTGTAAAAGCCTTGGGGTTCCTCTGTTGGAGCTCCCTCCCGGGAGGCAGCAGCTTGAGCTGTTTCTGTGTCCCTGCACCCTGAATAAATGGCTTTATGGAACGAGACCTGTGAGACTCTGCAATGGGAA
The DNA here is from genome assembly GCA_013398075.1 of Notiomystis cincta. Taxonomy (NCBI): domain Eukaryota; kingdom Metazoa; phylum Chordata; class Aves; order Passeriformes; family Notiomystidae; genus Notiomystis; species Notiomystis cincta. The sequence continues at coordinate 51,040 of VZRX01022832.1, forward strand.
ACCTGGGAGGGAAGTGGTGAGGAAACCTGGTCTGGCTGGCTGTGAGTGGGGTGTGCAGGGAGTCAGGGGGCACTCGGGGCACTGGAGCTGCTGCTGCTGCGAGGGGGCTCCGGTCCCAGCGGTGAAAGTCTCTGGCCTTGGGAGTGTGACTGACAGAGAGGCTCCAGAATGGTCAGACTGGGAAGTTTCCTTAAAATTCCCTGATACAGTTTCTTATTTTCCAGGTACCAGCAAAGAGAAATAAGTATCGCCTAAGTGGATTAATCACACTGAAATCACATTAATCACGAGTTGATTCCGAGAAAGAAGAGACAATTTCCTTTCCTTTAGGCTTTGCTTTTGTTTGATTGAAGTTAAAAGAAGAAAAACCCACCACCTGTTTTGGGGGTCTCTGTATCTTTGTTAAAATTAAGTTTTGACTTCAACATTTTTTTTTTTTTAATTTTTATTTGAGAAATATATTAGATGCAGGTCAAATATGGCAGTTGCAATCTACACTTAGATGGTCCTTAGACTTCTGTATCACACCGTGTCAAGTCACTGCAGAAATAATAGAGGGAGAGAAGGAGGGTGTATGCGGCTAAGAAATTCAGGGCTAACAAAGGAGAAGCCAGTCTAAGTTTTAAAGAGACCACTATGCTGTTTATAAAATTATAAAGGTTCATTTAAAGAGAAAGTAAAAATGCAATTATAGAAAATAAATGACCAAATTATGAGTTCAGAATACATTATTATGTTTCTCATAGAGCATAATTATAGTTGTGTCATTTTCTCAAGTTATATTCAAGGTTGTAGCAGCACTTATATTACAAACTCTATATTTCAAGGGTTTACAACCTGGTGGCAAGAAACTTAGTGGAAATTAAGATACTAAGTGTCAACCACAGAACACATTATTTTACCGTGTTATTTATTATACATGGGAGTGTAAGAATAAAAAAAGACAAAGACACTGGCTGGGCCAGATGTCGTTATTTTAGCACTAACCCTACAATGCTGTGGATACCTTACTATCTTCCTATAATTAGCATAAATATTCACTAGCAGGAATGTTAAAATGTTACTGTCTGATATGATGCAAAGTTCCCATTTGGGATTTTTAGGTACTAGAAAATAACAGCAGGCAATATGTTCCATATTTTCACAACCTTTGACATGAAAGGATTATCTTTTTTTCCTGGTTTTGTTTGATTACTTTTGTTGCTCTTGGTTTTGTGGATTTTTTTTTTTAATAGATGTATTTTTGATACTACAAGTGATTTTCAATTCAAGTTTTCATTCACATCTAATGTTCTTTTTTTTCACTTTTCCTCAGAAACTGACATTTTCATTTCAGTCCAGAAGTTTTCTTTGTTATTTTATGTTTTCCCCTTGATGTTATTACTTCCTATACATAGAAATACAAATAATATATTTATATTAAATATAAATATAAAAATTAATATTTTTAAGTGTCAGTCTTCAGTTAACAGCTCCCATTTAGCCTCTGTACAAAGCAACCTTGTAAAAATTATGCAGAAACAAAATCAGAATAATGAGTTGCTTTCACATATTCTGAAAGTTTAACTGAAGTCCACAACTCATAGAATTGCTGAGAAAGTTGCTCCTGGTTTCTAATAGTTTCATTCTACTAAGGAATTGGTTTGATGCAGATTGATAGTAATTTTGTCTTTAATTAACTGTAGTGCTTGAGTATGGGTCATTTAGGTTTCCATGTACAAAATTAATTTCTTTAGGGAAGTGCAAATATGTTCAACATAATAGGAACACTTACATATTTACATAATGGAAAGACTTTAGTTATATTATAATACTGATGTTTCTTTTTGACATCCTGTTTGGGATTTTTTAAATTTTTCTTATCATGTCTGTATTTTTTATTTTTTTTTTGAGACTGTCCTTACTGAGATATTAATTTATGGGACTAAATTTTAGTTATTAATGTTTAAAATATTTGGCTGGCTTTTAACTACTATGAGAAATAAGTTCCTATTATTTTATTTTGACCTGGTAATTTCTAACTTTATTCAGTATGGAAATTTGCCTTTATTTTTGATTCTCTGAAGTAATTTTATTACATATTTTCATCTCTTCATATATAGATTGCAATTATGAAAACTCTTCAGAGACATCTACCTGCATACAAGTCTGCAGTATCTGAGTTTTATTGTTGGATACTAAAAATTTTCTGTGCAGCCCAAGTAGACATGCAAATAAGCGTTTCTGTTGACTGTGCATATTATACTGGTAGCATAGAGATGTAATCCAAACTCACTGAAAGTGAAAAAGCAAAGAGTTACTTAATATCTGACAAAAATATCTATAAAAATCCATGACATTTTACCAGGATTTCTTTCTTAGGAGCCCCCATCTGTCCCTATTTTATTTTTAGACCACATTTCAGCTGTTGGTTTTGTATTCAAATGTGTTGTCTATCCAGTTCCCTCCACTTGCATATGCAGTTACATATATTAGAATGCCTCATATAATTTGAATAATATTCATAGGAACAGCAACAAAAAAAATGCCAGAATTACTTATTCATTTATTGTCCTACAAATAGTTATAAAAAATGATGTAAACTAAAGAGACAGTTAATAAAGATTCGTAAATTATGGAGATTGGAAAGCCTGTTTTGGAAAATTTTTCATACACAAATTGTGAAATTAAGAACTTCACTTTTGTGTGTGCTTTTGCACAACCTATGAGACTGTGTTCTCCACTTTTGTTGTGGACATTTTCTCCAAAAATAAAGCCTGTGTTATGGAGTGGTTTTCTGCACAGGCCTACACTGAATGCAGTAAGTTTGCATCAGGGAAGGGGCCATGACCTGTGAAGTAGGTTTCTGAACTAAGAGTCAGCTTTGCAAAGGACGTAGCTAAGAAAATGTTAACATTAATTTCCTGTTGATGGGATGGAGCTGTATGGCTTTGTAGCCTTCTTAGACCTGGTCATCATTTGGTCCTGGCAGCTCCTATATGCATCCTGTACATATTATATTGAGGATGTTTTTTTTTTTTTTTTTTTTTTTTTTTTTTTTTTTTTTTTTTTTTTTTTTTTTTTTTTTTTTTTTTTTTTTTTTTTTTTTTTTTTTTTTTTTTTTTTTTCTGAAAATATGAGAGAGACACATTCCAGTGATCTATGTAAATAAAAAAAGAATGATCTGTTTAAATTTGTTGACCTTGGTGGCTATTGTGATTATTGCAGTTTTTCATCTGTAATATTTCTAATGTTTTAGAACATAACTTACTCTTCTCACTTGCTTACACAACAGGAGTGATTAGATGATCTTGCCACACTGCAGAGAAATAGTGAGTCCATAATTTCATTTTTAGTGCTTGGATCAGGGTGTTTGAAAACTGCAGAGTGACCAGTGATAAGAAAGAAAGACCTGAGGCATCCAAGTGTGTGCTGAGTCTATGTTGTCTTGTAGTAGAATGTTTAGAGTTACATGTTTCCTTGGTCAGATGCTAAAAGAATGTAGTCCATTCACTGCACTAAATATCTCTGTGTGTAAAGCTATTTTTCTTGCTAAGTGTGATAAAATTTGCTGACATATATAGAATCGAGTCAACCAAACACCATTCCCTGCCTAGGAGGATACCAGCTTAGAAGTTTGATAGCTAAGGTAATTTGAAATCAGCTTATAGAAAGCTATTTAAATATTTTTTTTCCTTATTAAAGAACACATATTTGAGCTTCCATTTCAGTTGTTTAGAGCCAGCAATTGCTTTTGCCAGTCTCTCACAACCACTTGTGACCAGTTGCCAGCTGGGTGTAACTCCATTCACCACCACTCTCTGGGCTCGACCACTCAGCCAGCTTCTAACCCAGCAAGGAGTATACACTCTCCAGGAGAAAGCTGTAGCTGAAACAGGGAAGCAATGTTCCTAAACCAGGATAAAGCAAGAACAGTTCAAACAACATACAGATCTCATTTAATGAATATCCTACTAAAAAAAGGGAAAAAAAAATCACCACCCTCAAAACTCAGAATATAGGGAAGAAAGCTATAAAGCAAAAGAAAGGGAAAAGGAAAAAAAAACAAAACACCAAAAACTCTGCAAGAAACCAAAATGTTCTTGGTAAGCATCAGCACAAAATACTGATATAACCAACATTAGAAAAATTGAAGGTATTATTATCACACGGTTTGATCAGCAGCTATATGATGTGGCTGAGAGAGTTTTGTTGTATGGATATAAGCAGCCTCAAACCCAGTGTGTATGCACTAATACACAGTGTGTATTCTAAATATTTTTATTGTCTTAGGAGGTCATCCTCCTTTTGTCAAGTTAGTCATGGAAACTGGCCCAACAGTCTCTATACTGACATAAAACTCTTTATGCAAAATGTTTTAAAGGTTTGCAATGTACTAAACCTGGATTCAATCCAGAGAGCTACTGAGGAACAAACTTCCTGTGGTAAACTCTTTGCAAGTAAATATGACTTCTATTTCCTAATGAACACTTGCTGGATTGCATAATTGTGCACAGTGATCTTCACGCCCTAAACAAAATTATTTTCTGCTATGCTCATGCAGATGGCCAATAATTTTAAAACCACTGAACACTGTTCTATCAGCAAAACCTGAATTCTGCTAATAAAAATAACAGTGTTAAAAGAAAAGTCCTGTTTGGGAAAGATGTTCATTCACAGAACAGATAGTCAGTCTAATATTACTTATGTGATATAGAAATTTTAACAGCATTTTAAGTGAGAGATATTGTATTAAAAGGCTTAAAATTTAGTTCTTAGACAGTAAGGACGACACTGATTTTTCCTGATGAGGTTAAAGGATTATATTGGGTTTCAAAAAATGCAGCATTTGCAGTCATACATTTCCATGAACTGAGAAATCATTTACAATGCTTGATTTGTAATGGGAATTTGGGGTTTTTTCTTATTTTATGGGTACTTGACACTAAAGAGTGCTACTAAATATGATCTCAAAACATATGAGGGTCTTTTCCACTTTAAATGTGAGTATACAGGCTGGTGTCAAAGGTACTGAGTTATTGACAATCTTTTTTTTTTTTATCCTACATCCTTATTGCAGATTGAGAAGATTCCAGACTATGCCTTTAGTAGATCTCCTTTACAGTGTAAATATATATTCAAAATTTAAGTAAGAACATTTGATGCTCTGTGTGAAGGTGAAGTTCTCTAAAAAATACTCTAAATAGCAATGTCTGAGACCTATTAGAATTGCTTTAAGAACTGCTCTTAGCAAGTCCATGTCAAGCCAGCATTGTTTTTTTATCCTGCTGTGTTACTTTAATAATCTGCAACTCCAATATAACTGATCTGCATTTGTACTGCAAAGGCAGTCTGAACTAGTAGAAGTGTCTCAGCAGGGTTAGTGTGCATCAAAGGCGTCCTTCTCTGGAAACTGAAAATGATAATTTCTTGTTATATAAGACCAGTTTACAATTGAAATAAACTGTCACCTTCATTTTTAAGCAGTATTACTGCTTTGCAAAAGAAATAACTGAGTGTAACTTTCTGCAAATTTCTGTAGCAATGGAAGGGATTTCACAAGGAATGTCATCTCAAGGACAATATGTTATGCTCAGGTTCTACAGGATTGCAGAGTGTGATGTGAGAGAGTTAAAATATTTTTATGGATGCTTATATGTGTGCAGATAATGGGGTTGATTAAATGAGTCTGGTAGATGAAATCGTGTAGATCATGCAAGTCGGAACAGGTGTTCTTTGGTCTTGAAGTCCTTGTGAATATGTTTTGATAGCCTTCAGATGGACCAAATACAACTTTGTTGTAGTCAGTTGGAAAATTACTTTTGTCTTCACCAATGAGCTTTCTTTCTGAACAGTGACCTTTTAGCAAAACATCACTGAACACAATATTTTTGTAAAAAAAATATGTAAAGGATCTTCATCTGTCTTTCAGGTACACTAATATCCACATATGTTGTTGGACATTTCTTCAAAGATAAATAAAACTTTCTCAGCATTGATTTTAATAAGTTTAAAATTTTAATAAGTTTTAACAGGAAAAAAAATAGGGATTTACAAATATTAAGATTTGGTATTTAATCCTTCCACTGAAGGACATAAAACTGTGGCTACACTATTGTTTTCCAAATAGGCCTGAAACTCACTGAAACAAGTGACTGCATGATCACTTTCATTCCTGATTTGCATTTGTAGCACTATTTGTTAATCTGATGAGCCTCATGCTTAGGGCCTCCACACTGAGGGGATGCTCTCATTACACATCATGTACAAGTCAGGACTGAAGACTATGGCCTAATCCATTTCGTTCCTAATTTTTTTAAATTCCAGTTTTTATTTCTTGATTCTGGATTTCAAACTCCCATATTCCAGGTGGACTTCAACAGAAGATAAGACGTGTTTTATGTCTTGTGGAGTTAGTCTGGGTAAACACACAGCTTTACTTTATCTTCCTTGCTTTTGTATTCTTACAGCCTCTTTCCACTCTGAACTTCCACCCGAGCTTGCAAGCACAGTTACATTAGACAGAATGTACTTCTCAGATTTGTCTATATTCACTAGGCACTTCACAATCTGCCTCACAATTCTGGTCTCCAGCTAAACTTTGTAATTGTAAAAGTTATTACAAGCTATAGGAATAGTTGTTTTCACCGGCAAAACTGTAGATGAAAACTTGATTAACATGTTAACAGTGCTCTACCCCTCCTGTGGACATTTTCAAATCCTTTGTTATCACCCAAAGTTTATCAGATCTCTCTTTTGTTTGCAGAAGCTATTAGAGCTTTTTTGAATGCAGAAGTATTAGACCCATTCCTAGCAATTAAGGTTTTGTGCTGCTCATCCCAGGACTAAGCTAAGTTTTCAAAAGGGAAGTTTTTGTCAAGTGCTGTATCTCTTTTTCTTTGAATCCAATAAATGCTGTATTTCTGGGATGGAGGTTTTCTGCTTGTAAATGTTGTTTCGTAGCCATCTCCACTATATACAATTTCCTTTGCTTATAAAGTAGTGTTATTATTTGATGGTGAGAAACTTGTCCTCTTTTTAGAAAGGTTTCTAGATATGCACTAGGATTCTTTCTTTGTTAACCGTCGTTTTATTAGTTAAAAAATTACTTTTCATTACTCTGCAGTGATATGTTTTACATTTCTGTGCAAATAACACATAATTAATAAATATCTTTTCTTTTTCATTCCTTCTATTTTTGACAGACAGCCCAGTAAATACATAGCTCCAGGACAGAGTCATAAAATGTCTCAAGCTGAAAGGCCCGATAAGAATCATTGACTCCAACTCCCTGCTCCTCTCAGGACTGCTAAAAATAAATCCTATGACTAAGACCATTGTTGAGATGCTCCTTGGACTCTGACAGGCTTGGTGTCCTGACCTTTCTCTGGAGAGCCTGTTCCAATTATCCCCTCAGTGAAGAACCTTTTCCTAATATTCAACCTGGACTTCTCCTGATGCAGCTTCATTCCATTTCCTCGTGTCCTACCACAGACAGAGAGATCAGCATCTCCCTCTGTGCTGCTAACCTTCAGGAAGTTGTGGACTGAAATGGGGTCACCTCTCAGCCTTATCCAAGTTGAATAAGAAAAGTGTCCTCAGTTGCTGCTTGTAAGTCTTGACCTCAAGGCCTTTCACCATTTTGGTCACCTTCCTCTGGACACACTGTGCACATGGCCACTGTGGAAAGGCTTACTAAAGCATGTCTTAAAAACAGTAATGCTCGTCATTCCTTGGAAATGTTGAAATCACACTGATGAGGTGAATGGTTTTAGAGATTAATGGCAGAATTTCCCCACTCTTCATGCTGTAAAAAGGATAAAAAACATACTGCAGTTGAGTTATGAGTTACTGTTGTAACAGTCTCTAACACTCTGTGCTAAGTGACAGCTCTGACACGCCACCGAGCAATGTACAGAGAGATTTTCACCACTTTACCTATGAAAAGCCTCAAGATGCCTTTTGGGCTTTTGCTAATTGTTAGTGTATTTGTAATTTATCCAAGAAAACATATACTTCTCCTTTTACTCTACACCAAGAAGTTAAAGTGATAATGAATACCCAAACTCTGTAGTGAAATGCTGACTTTTATAAATCCCTTTTAGTAAACAATGCAAAAAAGTAATATGTTCAGAATTTACTGCTCTTACCACTGCTTACCAAATATCCTAGATATAAATGTATAAGCAAGCAAAGATGTGAAGAAGTTGAACAGGTTCCCTCTGAAAATTGATCTTTCACTTGAAGTTGTGAACCAAAACATTTCAGAGTTTAGTGTGTATTTGAAATCAAATGGCTTCACAATATAAAGAAGTCAAATCCGTCAAGTAGCTGAGTATGAAAAAAAAAAAGGGGTAAACTAAATCCTTAAGCCCTAAGCAGCCCATGCTCAGGCATAAATTATACTTACAATTAAATTACAACTTCATCTACAACTCACAAACATGCAACTTTTAACTATAAATGAAGAACTGGGTTGCATGTGGAAGATGCTAAAAATGTTTATTCATTATCTCCTTTCTCTGTTATTGAACCCAATGTCACTCTGATATTTATTAACTACCTTGTTGTTTATGACTTTCACCAGAGAACAAGTGTGTTGCATGATTTCATAGCAGGATTCCAGGCAAATGTACAGTATCAGTGATCTCTAAACATACAGATCTTCCAAGCAGGAAGAATGTTATTTTAATGTTTTCTCATGAAGGAAAGGTTATCTGTTTCAGCAGAAGCCAGAGTTCTAACTATAAATAAGAAAAAAAGTTGAAAAAAGATAATTATTTCTTTCCTTTTAAACATGATTTAAACTATTTGAAACAGAACAAATAACAAGCTGTAAGACGCTTTGTGCCTAAAAAGACAATGCCAAAATAAAATTATATTTTGTTGTGTCTCGTGATGGTTATTTCTTCTTTTTTTTCATTTTAATATCAATAATTTAGTCTTAACACAGTACAAAGACTTATGTTAATATGGCATTGCTTGCAGGCTAATATTTCATGTATGAATTATAAAATGTTCATGCTCTGGTGGAGCTAAACCTGGATTAAAAATCATATGAATTTTAAATAACAGAGTTACTGGAAAAGGAGATTATATAGGCCAATTTAAAAAATGTCCTCCAAAATAAAGTGCTATGCTTTCTTTTTGCCAGAAGCTTCAATATTATTATTAAAACTTGGAATTAAAAATGATAGTGTGTACTAATACTGACAATTTTAAGGTACAATGTTCTAATTGTATTTATTATTGGTCTGTTAATTATTTTAACATTACTTAGATTATTAGTATAAAAGTAAGTGCCAGATAGTTTTAAAGAATATATTATTTTAAAGAATCTGGTATATTTTATAATGGCAAAATTAAAATGGGATATTACTTATTACACTACTGTTATTCCACTGAAGTAGGCACTGTGGAAACATCATAGAATTATTTCCGCCAACAATGTTAGAGATTAAAAAACACCCCAAAATCTAGGAATTAAGGGTTCTTCCTTGTTGGAGCGTCTCATACTCCTAAGGACAATGAAGAAATCAGCATCTTTTCAAGAAGCAGGCTCTTCAAGATGCCTCAAGGGACTTGTTTTAAATTGAAGACATCCAGTTTATCAACTTTTGAAATTTAAGCCATTCTCAAAAGATTTCCAGTCTTTTTTTTGATAAATTATTATCTGATGGTAGTTATGAATTAATACTGTTCTTCAAATATTTATGGTTTTTTCTATATTTACTTTTTGGATATTTTAAACACTTAGTATTTAGCTTTATATCAGCTATATATCTTCATATTCCTGATTCAAATTTCAACACTAAGTATTCAACAAATTAGAACTTTAATGAATTAGAAAAGTATGGTATAGCCTAGAATTTCGCGGCCACTATATTAGTTCAAATCAGCCTTCACAAACTTCCAATTTCCCTATCAGAAACAAGAGGGTAATTATATTTACTTACCATAAATAGAGCAGTGAGGCTTTTTACGATTTTGTGAGGAGCTTTAATATCCTCAGGTGGAAGGAATTAGGGAAGCGAACATAAATTCTCTTGCAATCTATAAATACAAAGAGGCATTTAAATGTTCCTAATGATTATCATACTTTAGAAACGGGTCCTTCCCATAACTCCCTGCAAATTGCCAGTCTGCAGCAAGACTAGACCATTAATTTGTACTTTTAGGAAAATACCCTGTATTTCAAATAATTTACTCCCAGCAAACACAGTAATAAGAAAGGAAATTTGACACTAAGGAAAGAGGAATAAGCTGCCTCTGTTACGAGGTGTGGAAGAACAGACATGGACAGTTATTGTGGTATAGCTCTGTACTGCAAACTCCCAGCCAATTTTGCCTAGTTCTTGGCTATTTGTGTCCCTATTTCCTGGGCACTGGTCAGGAGTCCTGCTTTTTGCTGCTGTGGATGGTGTATCTTCTTTCCATGAGGTATGTGATTGTGCCTGTGTGTGTGAGAAGCTTTCTGTTGCACTTCATCTTGTCCCATCACTCAATATAAAAAGGCTATGTACGGTACCAGTGAAAATATTATAGGAAATGGGTGAAAGAAAGCACCCTGTTAAACACAGCTTTCAGTCTTCTGTATCAGTGCCAGTGGTTGTGCACAGTGAATAAGACTTGCCTTCCCCAGAATGCTGGGATAATCAGTGCCACAATTCCTATATGTTTTACCAAACCATAGGACTTTATCAGGGCTCTGTTGTCTGAAAACAATGAGTCAAAAGAACAACCGAGAATATGCTGTTTTATATTTAATTACTGAACGAGGAGCACTAAAAACTGTTTTAAGATCATTTAAAAAGGTTAAGACAAGACTCGAAAGACAGATATCCACCAGAATAAACACCACATGGTTTAGGAACTTCTGTTTTAGCAAGTATAATTTAGAAATTTTATTGTTTTATTATTTTAATTCTTCATTAAACCCCCCATTTTATTGTATAGAGATCGTCATATGCTGACAGCTGGTGTCTGAACCTCTATGAAAACATCCCAGCAATATTCTTATTCCAAATAGTCATGCATAATTGTTACTGAGGATTAAATTGTTCTCAGAATTTTCATGATTATGGCTTTTCCAGTCTCCCAAATGTACAGTTTGTTACCAAGCAAGACTTTTTGTCTTACCAATGGAAAAGATTAACCCCTATGAAAAAATGCTTGTCTTCCAAGGAGATACCAAAGAGTGCAATGCAATTTAGTTCCCTTATTTCTTTCTGTGTTCTTTTCATAAACATATACTGCATTATATTCTACTGAACAATGTTTATAAACATATCAGGAAAAAAAATTATTTTTAATTTGACTACTATTTTTTCAATTTGACTACTATTTTTTCAATTTTGTCTTTTTGTTTCAAGACGATTTGATGAGAGACAATAAATGACATTTATAGTATACAAATACAGAAAAATTAATTGAAGTAATAACAAGATCATCTCGTAAGCTCACAAACCAAGAGTCAGAGCTTGGGGCAAAGCATTATTGATGATGATCTTGGTCTTGAATAAGTTTAAAAGCAAGGTATTGTTTACTTTCTTTTTGTGGGATAGCTAAAAATTAAATATTCTATTGTTTGACACAGTTTTTCATTCACAGTTTTTACAGCTTTGTTTTGCAACTCTTTTAAATACCCTATTTAGTACTAATATAATTTTCATTATATTGTAAGATGGTAATGTTTCAGTATACCAGTACCATTTTGCTAAAGGCAGATAATTTCATTTTGGTTGGTATGACTTTTTTACCACAGTGTCTAGTGTTAGTCTAGTGCTCAAATGTTTCTGGGTAGCAATGCAATGGAAATCACAATGTCGAAAAAAAGTAATTAACAAATTTTAATTTGAATCTGTTCTCTGATTCTTTCCTAAAATAGAATGAAAAATATTATAGTTTAGTGTATGATTTAGTGGTAGTATTTCGAAATGGTACTATGTGAAGTAAGATCCTATGTTGGAATTTGCTTGCACAAGGGAAAGAGGAAAAAGAGACCATTTGTAAGATTGAAGGATCATAAGATATTAAGAGAAAGAAAAAGAGGGCTGTGTACTTGGTAGTAAAGTTATGTAAAAAAATTTTATGTCATGTTAGAAGGCAGAAATAAATGGAAAGCCTACTAAAAGTAGCAGAAAGCTATGGTATGAGATGGATGGTTTAGGCAAAAATACTGAGTCAGGAGAAATAATAAAGGAGAAGTATACAGAAAAGACAACAAAATGCAAGTTCACTATGAACAGATTGTGCTGAGAAATATATTAGGATTTCATCCTTCCTCCCTTCCCCGCCACCACAAAGTCTCAGTTTCTGCAGCACCATCTTTACCTCAATTTACCTTTCTTAAAATAAATGTTTACTTGAGAGAAAGAAATCTATGCAAATATGTTTTAAAGCAGACTTCAATTCCATCTAAAATTTCCAAAAGCATATGAAAAATGCAAAGAATATTTGTTTGAAAAATAATTAGATTTCTCTTTTTATAATCATTATTTTTCTGAATAGTTGTTTTTGAGTAGATGGTTGGAAATAAATTTGTCTGAAATGAATGTCTGACGATTTACTTACCAAAATTAACCAAAAAGAGTCTCATTTAACTTCATTCCATTTCTATAAAACCATATGATGATCATTTGTATAAATTGAAGTTGAGAAGAAAGCTCTGCACTTTAATAGAGAAGTGATAAAAACAAATTTGGGAATGGCATGTGGAAAGAGGCAGGTTTTTCTGGTGTACTACAACTTTTTTCTTCACTGTGAATACATTTATGACATTGCCTCAGTCCAAATTTTGCAAACATTATAAAGTTCCTATACAACTCAGCAGCTCTAATTACCACACTTCCTTTTCTTTTGGAGACTATAACAAAGCACAGGACTTTGCTTAGCCATTGCTACTGTTGGAGTATTTATGTAACACATCAGTCTTCATGTGCACTGTGTTGCCAATAAGGTACGTGAACACATTATCTTGATTGTGGGTAGAATATAGGAAGCAGAGGAGTAGAAATTAATACATTAATCAATCAACAGGGAGAAAAAGATGCAAATTATCTTGAATATTTCTGAATAGTTTGCAAAAGGAAGTCTAGCAACATTTTCCCCCCCTACTCCCAGATTTAATTCTCAAAGCTGTCCCAGCTTAGGTTTTGTTCTCCCAGTCCTCTGTGAAAGCTTAAGTCTGCCATGGATTTTATAGCACAGACTGAGAGAGAAAGATTACTTCTGAGAATCACAGAAGCCAATGAGGTAGCTTCACTCTGCAGGGTTCTAGAAGTTCTTAATTTAAACCATGAATCACTTTTGCTGCAACTGAAAGGCAGAAAGTCTTAAAGTGGCATCCTTCAGGGGTAATTCTGCCTTTACTTCTGCACTATATAATTCAGACCTTTGGAATAAGTTAAGCATGTGAATCTCTGATGGTGGGCGCTGCACTTAAAACAATTGCTGGTTATCCTGTCAGGCTAAAGGAAACATGCTTTTCTACCCTAAAGTCTTCATTTTAATGGTAGATCCCCTTTAAAAGTGATGAAAACTCATGCTAAAAAGGACCAATTTGAATTTGGCTGAGTTCGTTCTTTCTCTTCTTTTCCCCTGCTGTTTGCAAAGGTGAATATGGAGACAGTGTAGTGAGTACAAATTCCAAGTGACATTGGAAAGAATAATTTATGTTTTTGAAGTTATGTAAATGACTAGATCTGCTTAACAAAATGAGCTTTGTGCTTTTCTCTCATGCTTCAGAGACGAAAGATGTAAATGGTAGTATCTACACATTCTTATGTATGGTTGATAACACCAGGTACATGATTGGTAATAATAAGGTAAATAAGTCCAGTGCAGAAGGTGATCGAGAGCAAGACCTCAAATTTTACCATTCTTCAGTAAGAAACTAATGCCACTCAGAATGTTCAAAGGCAGCAACATCAGTACTTGCCAAATAATGCAATTCAGGCTCTTTCAATGTAGATATGTATTAGTATTCAGTCTTAGATTTGTGTCACTATCTAAAGTCTGGTTTTAAACTGAATCTGGGCTGCACACAGCATGATGATTTAATATCCAAAGCTTTGTATTTCTAGCCTTTCTTTAAAAGTAAAATCAATCATCATAAAATTAATTTTTAATTTCCAATTTTAATTTTTATAAATACCTAACTAAATAGATCTTAATTTAAAAATCAAATTATCTGAATCTACATGTCAATGTGTGCCCATCAAAACTTCAAAACCCCCCTATATCCCTGAAGGACATAATCTCAATATATCTTCCTTTAAGGTTGTGATTAAAAGCTAGTGGCAAGAAAGAAAGTTTAGATGTGTGGGCAGAATCTACATGAGAATAAAATCAGTGGGAGAGAAATCTGCTTCGTTTAACTGTCTTTTTCTGTAAGGCTAGAGAACATTTTCTCCACTTGTTTTTAATATACATTCAAATCCATACAACAAAGCAGCATTATCTGAACCTAAAATTAATAATATAAAGAAATTAAAAAATCCAAAACCCACAAAGTAAAAAGAAACCTAATGGGTAGTGTCTGTAAATAAATCTTCTGATAGTACTTAAATATATGTTTTTGCCTTAGGAAACTTAATTTAAAGAAAATAGTATTTTCTTCCTGAATTCTCACCCTCATTAAAAATATCTTACTACATATATAATTTGTCTGTTAAGGTAATAAGTTTATACTGCACATGTTACAAATTAGTTTTTCTTTTCCTGAATACAGAAAGATTTTTTTACTATTTTTCCACAAGGACCATTGCAACTGTAGAAGTATTTTTGTTTTCTATAAATCTAGTTACAGTAATTGCCAAAATAACACAAAAAGGCCTATCAAAATCTTTAGTAGATATCGACTTATAAAAATGTTATTATTTATTTAAAAAGAATAAATAGACTCATCAAGAAAAACTGTTGACATTAATTAATAAAATATTTGTAAGAGGTTTATGAAAACTCTCTAATGTAAGTTTTTATGTCTTAAAGATACTATATTTTGTGAAAGAAATTACTTGACAAAGCTGTTTTGAATTTTAATTATTTCTAATGATGAAAAATATACATCAAGGAAATGTTTCCCATAATAAACAGTTTCCTCTTTCATAAATGCAAGAAAATTATTTCCCATTATTAATTCATTTATTCAATTAATTTTAATAGAAATTCCTTTGGAAAGATAAACACCAGTTTTCAAAAATGAGATGTGTTTTCATTTTACATCAAGTATTTGGTAAGGTGTCATGAAGTGACAGATAAAATTAGATAAACTGTTAGCAAAGCTATCTATCAAGAAGCTAGTCATGTATGAATACTAAAGCATAAGACTTTAAAACCATTCAATTGTTAAAAGAATATAATTCCCACTTTTTATTTTGGAACCTCTGTCTGGAGCCGTCTTGAATAAAAAACTTTCAATCCAAAAATTGTCTATTTTCTTTTACCCGAACATAATTATGTAAATAACTAAAATACTTGTGTTAGTGAAACTGTCTCCCCTATGGAATTAATTGTCTTGGAAATTGACATCAGACTTGCATAATGGTTGAGGTCAGAAGGGGCTCTGATTGTGCAGTCCAGCTGTCCTGCAAGCCCGTCTTTGCTCGAGACCTACCTGTGCTCCTCAGGGGCCTGAGGCTTCTGGGGGGAAATCTTCGCAGTAAGGCCAAGGTGAAGGAACAGGCTAAGATATACAGTGACTCCAATTCCTCTGGCACCATCTCCTCTGCCCCATACAGCCAGGGGCCCACATTACCAAAGTTCCTTTTATTGCTGATTTACCTATAGAAACTCTTCCCACAGCCCTTCACAACCTTTGTCAGATTCAATATCATTCAGCCTCTTAAATCTCATCCCCACATGCTCAGACAGTGGCTCTATATTCCTCCTGCTTCCACATCTTTTTTTTTAACTTATGTTTGAAGTGAGGATGACTTTTTTCATCCATGCAGGCCTCCTGCCACCATTGCTTGGTAACTGAGTCATCACAATGGACCATCCTTGACCTTGAAGGTGAATCTACACACATATACACAAGACCAAACCCCCCGGAAAAACCATAGAACAAACCAGCATTCCTAGATCTCCCCCCCTTCACTCTGGCACCACCTGCTCTTGATTTCTTACAAGCAGGTCTCTGAAAGGGCTGAAGTTTTCTCTCAAAAGTCCAGAGCTCTGATCCTGTTATTTTTCTTTTTCCTCCTTCTCAGGATTCTGAACTCAGGGTTTAGAGAAGATCCAGTCAATCTCTGTAGCACCAGAGATGAGACAATCCACTGCTCTCCAGCTTCTTTATTCTCATCACAGAAAGTCCACCAGTGTGCCCATATCCTGTAGACAAGAGGTATTCCTCCTTGCCACAGACACTTGTCCCAGCTCTAGTGCTCCTGAGCTGTGTCCTCCTCCATAAACGTGGGGCAAAGTCTCTGATCTTTCAGGCACAGCTGCTGCAGTGGCTGCTCTGCAGTGGCTGATCCCTCACCCTGGGTGCACATATGCTGTCCTGAGCAGAGCTCCTGACCCTTTCCTACACAGAAATCTGCATCTCTTAGGTGCTTCCATGAGCTGTGCTCAGGACCAGCTCTTGCACCTGCTGCGAAGATGCCTGGGCACTCCTCACCAGCAGTCCCCTTTGGCCAAGGGCAGCTCACAGAGCTTGTTAGAAGCTGCTAGAGGCTGGTAGTCGTAGCTCCCCAAGGTAATCCTTCTCTGTCAGCAGCAGGCACTTTGATATTTCTCAGAGACCTCCCACAAGTTTTACACTGATATTGGACTAAGTTCCCAGTGGATCTAGAAGACTGTAAAGAGGAGCCCAGGAACTGCTCCACAAACTGCTCTGTCTATTGGCTTAAAAGCCCTAATTTTCTTAAACATAAGATGCGGATAGATAGTGACCAGTGAGATAAGATATGATTCCTGGAATGGACTGCAGAGAAGTGTCATTAGTTGATGAATACAGTTGATAAATAGCTGATGATTTACAAGCTTTATTAGATATTTTTGGGTTTTTATCTCATGGACTGAAACATAATTAGAAAATAACAAATATTGTTATTCACATTATTGCTGCTACATGTAAGTACATAACAGAAGTAAATAGTAAGACATGATGATAATTAGTCTGGGAAATTCAAATGAAATTGTTATTCAAATAAAGGTCAGATTTCTTATTCATTTCCTTCATTTAGATGAGAAATACCATTAAACAATTAGCTATTTATATAGTATACAGTTTGGATCATAATCACTAAGTGGTGTTTGGAGCCAACACTCAGTACTGTTAACCTTTAATGAGATGACACTTTAAACCTCATATCACATTGTACAGTCAGGGAAAACCAACCAACACGTACATGTACAGCCAAACACACACACTCATGCTATAGAAAAGCAGCCAGGGAAATTACTTATCTAAAAACTTCTAAGAGAGATAGGTACACCACTTAACATCATTGTATATGCTAATAAAGAGTCACCATCAGCTTAGGTGGATGAAAATTCTGTATTTTAAGTTATTTTGAAAATTTTTGCATTATAAGATAGTAACAGAAATTAGTCAGGATGTAATTACATGTGGAAAAGTAAATATACTAATTGCAAATCTAACATTCTAAGGGTGGCCTGCAAGACTGCATAACTCAGCCAGGAAAACATAACCGTTCTTTGAAATATATTATGTTTGTATAGAAAAAGATTATATAGAAAACTATTTCTTTAAGATATATTGTTGCTTTTTGAAAAACCCAACAATAAACAAAAACCAGGATCTGAAACAATGTATTTGAGATAAAATATCTAATGATTGTTAAAATAATCACAAAATACACTTGGAGCCACTGCCACATTCTCTTCTGACATTATTTCAATGACTTCAAACGAAGCTAGGCCAGCAGAGAATTTTCTTCTTACAATTCTTTAAACAAAGGTGAGAATTAATTCCTGAAATGCTTTTGCCAGACAGATCAATTTTTCAGCTTGTATATACCTTAAGAAAACACATCCCAAAAGACTAAAAGACAACTACTAAACATAGCTTCATAATATGTAAAATGTAACTTTTCATTTCTGGATGTAATTCAGTTGAAAGTTGTTGTACAGTTAGCTAGTGGCTTTAATAATATTATATCAATGTAATTTTATCTCTGTTTAGGACACTTTTCCTGGAAGTTTCTCAGTAGATTGTACCTAGTAATTTAAATATAATTTGCTAAGGTTTTGGTTGGTTGGTTTTAAGGATATGGCATGAACTTTCATTTTTTGCTTTTCCAGTACCTATGCAGAATTTTTATGGCAAAACTTCAAATAGTTCTACAGTTTAGCTACAAAAATAACTAAACGCCCATGGAGCACTTTTCTTAGCTCGAGCCTACCAGCTCTGGAAAGGCTAATTATTCTATATGGAAAGCATTGGTGTAAATATGATCTGAATAATAAATTAAAAAATAGTGGTTCCTGGTGTAGACATCTAAAGTCAATAGGCTTTCCCTGGTCAGCCCTGCTGCTACCTAGATTAGACTTCTGATAAGCCTGTAGTTTCCCTACTTACTTCCTGCCAAAATCTTTTCTGACTCACAGAGACAGGGACATCCTTCTAAACCTTCAAGAGTCCTATCTGACAGCTATTGTTTAAATCTAGAGAAGTTATCAGAATATTGATTTTGCTGAAATAGAACTGACACACTGGGCTTAATTCGGTTATATAAATATAGTAACGAGTGGCATGTGAGATCCCCTTGGATGTCTTATCTGTCCTCTAGCTGTCCTTCTAACAGGCTACAGACCTCCTGAAGGTTGTGAAATACTATGAACAACTATATTAACTATACTATGAGATATGTCTGATGATCTACTGTATCTCAAATAATGTTAGGTATCTCTTTGTGCACAGCTAAATCACACACATTGTGACATCATAGCTCATGTACCTACATATGTAGAGTAAATCTTTGGCTCTAGGCCTGCCTGCCTTGGTTTAATAGCTCTTGCTACCTTATCCTAAAAGCATGCTAGTAGACTATGAGATTTCATAAATATGTGTGCTTTCCCTGTCCTTTTGCTGAATTAAAATCAGATCAAAATCTCTGCAGCCCTAATAATTAACATTGGTATCAAATTATGGAAGTACTAATTTCTGATCTCTGAAAAAGTTATATACTTCATGTTAAATAATTGTTTACTTGAAAAAAATAAAATGTTCAAAATTACCCATGTGCCATAATAACTTATTTGTTCCTTTTTTGGGAATTCAACTCATGAACCTCCAGTCATGTCACATCCTCTCATCCTCCCCTGCCTTCTGCATTTGATATCCACAGAATCTATACTGCAGTGTTTGCCCCAGGAAACAGACACTTTTAATTTTCATTTTTAGACTGTAGGAGAATCTCAGTTCTGGTGCCTGGAGCACATCCTCCTCCTCCTTCTTCACTGGTGTCTGCAGCACTGTTAAGAGAAACATATTTTCACTCCTGTCCCCAGCTGCAGTTGCACAGCAGTAATTCCCCCTTTTTAAATACATTATCCCAGAGGTGCTACCACCTTTACTCATGGGCTCAGTCCTGGTGAGCAGCATTCCCTCTTGGAGCCAGCTGGCATTGAATCTATTGGACACTGGGGAAGATTCTACTCAGCTGCCCAGTAAACATGTAAGGGATGTAACAGCAAATGCTTTACTCCGGGGAAATTTCTATCCTTTCTTAAAATCAATGCAGTCCTTCTTTCCTGAGTCTTTATTGAGGTACTGTACTCACATAATATTATGTTTGTTTCCTGCAGAGAATTTTGTTTGGAAATATCTCAGTATGTGGCTAGTTCCAAACTTCCTTGGAGCTCCAGAAAAGATAGCTTTCTACTTTTTTTTTTTTTTCTTCCGTTATTCTTTCTTTGAATTTTTTCCTTTTTTTTTTTGAGTGAGCCCAAAAATTACAAAGGGTTGGAGTATCAGATTTGCTGCTTATTGAAAGTACAGAGATAACACTACTGAGAGATTCTGTAAAAAATATAGCAAAATAGCTTATAAAGAGAATACAGGTGCACATTATTTATAGCTTTAATTAGAACATCCAATGCTTTAGGATTCGGTGAGATAAATTTTCAGTCAGATTTCCTCTATTGAAGGGCAAGTGAGCAATGCTAAATCTCTTAATTAAATTCATATAGAGTTTCTGTTTGTTTGGTTCTGGATGTCCCATGTTCTGCCCCCAGTTTATTTATTTTGCCACTTATGTTAAAAGAGACACTGGGACTTATAACTACTGCATATTCTCTGGCTTCAGGGAAATAGTTACACCCCTGAGGTTTGCTCATTGGTAGCAGAATGGTGAATTGAATTATTGTGTCTGACAAAGATATTTTTTTCTGTCTCATTTTCAATTCTTTGTGTTATTACTACTGTTTTACTGTCATCAAATAGTTTAATATTTTCATTACTTAAGGTGTTAAATTCCACTGGTTTGTATTAACAACACCAAGCCTCAGATTTCAGATTATGTTGAATTATTTTATATGAATATCCACTTTCCTCTACCTAGCAATTTTACTTGTGTATTTTTCACTTACTCCCTCAAAACAAACAAACAAACAAACAAACAAACAACGTTCCCATTTATTTTGCAAATGAAAACCTAATTTAGAGAAAAAAAACAATACTTGCTTGCCTGGAGCATGTTTATATTCCAGCTGTGTAATAATGTTCAATCTGTTTCCATGACCACAATTTCACTAATATTCATTCTTTCATGTCTTACGAAGGTATAAAGTAAGATAATTAATTTTAAAATTACATTAATCATACAGATAAAAAATGAGCACTTTTTTTTTCCTTAAGAATTTTGAATTTGAGTGCTTTTCTTTATAGGAAAGTTAGTGATGTGTTTTTGTTCATTCCCCTGCACATTTTTCAGTATAAAGTTTTGCTACTGATTGTGTCGGAAATGTTCCTGCTCAGGGTAAAAGAATGTCATTCAACTAAGGTAGTTGGAGAGTCACTCAAACTGTTGGATTTTCATGATGGCTTGTTAATATGTTTCTTTTCAGAGCATTTAATAGGCATTATTACCCATAAGTACAGCTTCTGAAGAAAATCTGAACAACTGTGTAATAAGCAGTCAAAACTAGTGCTCATGCCAGGACTACTTGAACATCTCAGTGAAGGTATGAATTGCTGCCAAGTGTGGATATATGAAAGAAGTCTTTCTCTCTGTCTCTCTCTGAAATTCTTTCCTGATTAACCAACTATGCTAGGATGTTGTGATGTTTAAAACAAGGTTTAGCAGTATTAAACTATGAATTACAGGAAAGAGCATCATTTATTCCTTCTTATGTAATTCTTAATAAAATCACTGTAATGCTCTTCCAATGAATTAATGAGATGATACTGAAACATAAGGAGATGACAGATAAATAAATACATCAATAAATGAAAGATAGAATCATAGAATATCCTGAGTTTGAAAAGAGACACAAGGATCGTTGAGTCCAGCTCCTGAATATTGCAGATTTGATATTTTAGATCTCTTCCTTAGGTAGAGCACACCAAAATAAAAGGAAGTTTCTTACTTGGAAAGTGTTTTCATAATTACATTTTTGCTTCTTTGGTAGTTGTTACAAGCTGAAAAAATGTTTAATTAACTGTAAATAAAGAGACAGTAGGAGCTAGTTGGAAAAAAGTCTTGGTATCTTTAATGGAATTTTCTGTAGAGGTGCCTAAGTCCAAAAATTCTGAGTGAAAGTGCTTTAGTTATTCAGTCTCTGCTCTTCCTGGAGACCACTTATCTCGAAAACTTGATCCAGAAACACTTAAAGACTGTGCAAAATACTTAAGATAGTCATATCCCTTAAAAAATAAAGTTGAGATCCCTGATATTAGAAAAGTCTATATAATAGGCTACCTTGTTTCTACATGCCTGGAATACTAGAAAAGTGAAAGTCTCTGAAATAATTTACATTCTCATAGTCATGAGGTGACTGTTTTGAGTAAGGATCTGTATTGAAGGACTCTTTCATGAAAGCCTTGCCAGTGTCCAGAAAAGATTTCAAGGCTCTTGGAAGCAAAAACATTTCCAACCTGAAGCCCTGTGACTCAGGGTCTAACTGAATTCTAGATTCTGTTCTAGAAGAATACCTGAAGGTTAGGCTAAGGCAACTAAAATTTTTCACTTAGTATAAAAATAATCCTATATTGCGATACTTTAGGTGTATATTAATAAAGATATATTTGTTGTCAATTAAATCAGTAGAATATTTAGAAAATCCCTTTTGTTTACATTTAATTGACTAAATAAATTCTATTTAATTGACTGGCCAGCAGAGGCCTTTAAAATAATTTAATGTGAGATAGGTGGAGAAAATTTTTAGAGTAAAATACCCATGCTATTTCTGGTTTTCCCTCCGGAAATGATTCATGTAAAAATATCCCACATTTCTTCTTTTGAAGAAATACCATCTGCTAAAGGTCTTATACTTTAACATGTATTGGCAAGTCTCCTCTCATTCAAAAATATAATTTCTTCTTAAGATCTCTAGCAAATACTAACGCAGCTGAAAGAGGGAGTTTACAGCTAATTCAGAGAATGTTGCTCTGATGTGATTTTAAAAGTGTTTATGCTACATTTAAGGTACAGAAAATCAAGGCAGTATAGCTGTCATGTTTGAGTGCACCCATAAATAGAATTCTATTCTAGTAGAACTAATTGGTGCAAATGTTGGCTTGTTACAAAAGCTAGTACAACATATTCATAATCACCTAGGATTATGGAACTCAAGCATAAGAAATCATATCCCATGTCCAAAAAGAAAGAAAAGAAAAAAGTGTAATTTGCTTGTTACAATTTCTTTCAAGACATGAACACTGAATAAGATGCAGCCTAAATGGTCTTAACTAGGTTTTGACACTTTTTTTTCATTTGTTGGTGTCTCTACAGGTTGATTCTTGGATCCTGGGCTGAAATTCTTCTTTCTGGGTAAAATTCTCCAGTCAAAGCTAGCTACATTGAATTTATATATCGTGGGTGTATAGAATCATATGTGTAAAGATCCAGATATTTTCTGATACAGATTAACCATTAAGAAATGTAAAGAAATATTTTGTTGTCCAAAATTCTGTCTTTTTTTCAAAGCCCTTTGCTATCATGTTTATCCTGCAGTTGATTTGTACAGCCTAAAAAGTAGGGAATTGTTTAAAATCATAAGGATTAGGAAGACACTGATAATCAGTTTCCAAAGTTCATGTGTTTGATAGGTAACAATTTTCCACTAAATGGCATGTGGCACTAATTGCTCCTTTGTCTCTGTGAAAACAAAAAATCAAACAAAACAACTCTTCATTAAAAAAAAAAGAAGCCAGAAAGAGGTTTCAAACTATAAATCCTAATCTTACACTAACATTTACCATAGAAGAAACACAAATTCTGGACATAATTTGATCTTTTTTTCCCTAATTTAAAAAAATATTTTATGATTTAGTCTTTCGGCTTGACTGTTAGTCAATGACTACATTATTAATGTTTACTTAACTTTTTTTTTCTCTGTGATTCTGAGCAAGTAGAGCTCTTGGTCATGATTTTTAAGTTATAAAAGCAGTACAAATCCATGCTTTCCTTTTCAAGTTATCTGTAACTATATGCAAGTTACTAACTAAAGGAGCAACTGGTGTCAAATTTTTCTCTGAGATATTATCTGTGACTTTTGGAAGGTATTTATCTTCTACATAAATATTGTAGATAAACATAAACAATAAAAACTTTGTAAAATAAAATGAATATGTTCAGTTAGGTTTGTCTTTCCTTCTTCAGTAATGTCTTTCTAGACTATTAGCTCAAGTAGTGTATGTGCAACATATGAGGAAATGCCAGTTCATTATCATCATTTGTATCAGCCCATTATATCTAAATCTATCATTTTTAATGTCTTAAAAATATAATTATATGGCTATTGCTAGATATGAAGTATATTAATTATATTATTAGTGATAAACGAGTAAATTATACTTCTATGTATGAATAAAAAGTCTAATTTAGATCACAATAAAATATTCATACATTTATATTATTGAGAGGTACATATCAATTTTTAACTTGCAGAACAAAGCAGTTCACTTTGGTAACAAGGAAAAGGAAATGCATGACATAGCCATAAGTAAATATAGGTAAATTATAAATATGTTTTTAGTTGAACACAAACAGAATTTTTAAAAATTTACCTGTCCCTTTAGCATCTCACTTTCTTTGGTCTACTTGCACAACTCATCAACAGATTCAGTTTTCTTCTCTATTTAGGTGGAAAGAACAGTATGACTATTGGCTATATGCAGTGTAGTGTAGCCGTGTACATTGTTTTATTTACACAAAGAAAATTCTGTTTTAGAAAAAACATTTTGGGGGGATTTAGGAAAGTTTAATTGTCTACAATTTTTCATGCATAATAGAACTGAGAGAAAACAGATTTGGTCAAGGAACATATATACTATGGATTTCATGTGAATCTGTTATGATTCATTAGCTAAATTATCTTTTGAATAAGAATAAAAAAGCGAGTTTGGGACATTGTTGCCTAAAAGATTGTTATGAGAATAAATTACCACAAAAAAGATGAATGTGATTTCAAAACTGATGTATAAGACTCCTTAAGTTCATTAATTTAGGTAATTAAAATTCAAAATGTACTCACCCTTGAAATGTATCCATTTTATTCCAAATTACAAGTCTGAGAACAATTGTGGTGCCTTGAATGCTGAATGAGAAGTAATGAACATTATTATTTGAGTATATATAGAGGCCTCTGTCAATACAGTACATCTTCAAAGTAAGTCTTGTTGTTTCAATACATATATTATGAAAAGGTACTGCTCAGTGTGGCTTCCTTACTTCCCCTTACATGTACATTCAGATGTCTTGATGACATGTCAGAATAATTACATGTGATATATACATGAATATCAATGAAGTTTGCCCATTCTGAATAATGTAAAAAAATAAAACCAAACCAAACCAACAAATCAAACAAAAAACCCCAAACAAACAAACAAAACCCCCCAAAAACTCAACTAATCAAGGAAAAAAAAAAAAAAAAGAAGTTCCAGATATTGAACATTAGAACATTATTTTACTTCCACAAGGCTCACCTCTATTAGTAAAACTTACTCTAAGGAGAAATTTTCTCTCTCCACTTCCAAAGCTTACACTGCTCCTGAGCCAAATATGGGCAAAGAATTCTAAAGTAAGAAACTCTGTAAATTAATCTTTGCACTAAATATTTACTAGATTGTATTGTTTGAATTACAAGAATCTCTTACCAAGTAAGACTGCATTCTGTTTAGCACTGTGCCAAGAAACCAACCAACCAAGTCTCGATACTGCAAGCTGTTGATCAGAAAAGGAATTTCCTGTCCCCTCTCCAGCCTGAGTGAACTGAAAATGTACAACTTTTTTCCCGTGGAAGTGATTAGTCATAGTCTAACCTTCTAACCTTCGTGGTAACTGACACCAGCAAACCTGCTGAGAATTCTCTTATTGAGATCATCAGAGTCACTACGGCACTTGAAGTTTCGAGGGCTTTGAGAGCTTAAAATTTACCAGGAGAAAAATGATCAGATCTGTGACAATCTTTTTGTATGCCCCTGCTGTTCAAACAAAATGCTTCTGTTCATCAAATTTGTGGGTAATTCAGTTAATAAGTAAATTGGTTTTAAATTAAATGTTTTTAAAATCGGCTTATCCCTGGCTGTGGTAAACCTTAAAATGAAGTTAATGCAGCTTATACATCTATTAGAGATCATTCTGAATAATGTCCAATTCACCAGACACTTACTTACAGGTTAATGTTTATTCAGAATTAATCACTGGAGTAACGCAAGGTCATGCACTGAATGAAGCAGTTAAAATGAACAGCTCGGATGCTACTCCTAGGTACTCAGATAGTCTTTGGATGTCCCTTCAGTAGGTTAATGTTGCCATCTATTATATGCTATATTTTATGCCAGTTTCTATTTCATGGCATACTTCATTATGAAATTAATTTTCTGTCTATGATTTTACATTAACCTTAACTGTACCTGTGAAACTGTCAGCATTCAAAGAATTAACTTTTTGTGCTGTACTGAAGATAAGTTAGCAATTGTAATTGTTTGGTATTTTGACCAGATTGCCTCAATGAGATTTATCAAATAACAAATATTGTTAGGCAAAATGTATTGTATCATTAATAGTTTAGTGACTGTTGTGAGGAATTATTCATTGAATTCTCATAATTTCAGGATTGTCTTTAATGAATAATGTGGAAAACCAAAAATTTATTATATTATCTGCTTTATAAAATTTCTGATCAGGGAAATCCTTATCAGTTATGCTTTAAGGATAATGAAGCCTCAGGAAGAAGTACATTGAGAGTTATTTAGGATTCAGGACCTAGGCAAGAACGGGGCACAGACTTTTATTTTTGTGCTTCTATGTTGCAACAGAATCGCTCCATGAAGACAGCTTTTAGGTATCAGCTCGGTAACATTGAAGACTAACAGTTATAAAAATAACATTTTATATTTGTTCAATGAACCTCCTTTCCCCCCTCACATTATTTTATAAATAGTTGGCTATCTTTTACCAAATAAAAAACATGAGTTTCTAAACTTTCTGTAAATAACAGATCAGAGTTTACATGACTCGACATCATGATTTTCAGATGTCAACTGAAAATACTACCCATGCTAGTTAGACTATTAATGTACCAGACTATGAGTGCAGTACATACTAAATCTCACTATGTCTATAAGGTTTATTTGGTACTCAAAACTTATTATTTACTAGCCTATTTATGGGAAATTTTCTTCAAAAGCTACCTCTTTCAGAAAATTTGGGATGTGAATATCTCTTATGCAAAGAAAATGGACAAAAAAATGAAATAAAAAAAATTAATTGTCCATATTCTGACGTCCGAAAGTGAGACTTTATTAAAAGAGATTATAATCACAGGGCTAGAAAAAGCAATATAAACCCACATACTTTTAAATTTACATTTACACTGCTTATATATTCTCCTTTATTTTTCTATTTTTTCCCAATAATCAGTATTCCTTTATTTTTCAGTGGAGAAGTTCTCAGCCTTTTATTTTTTCTGTTCTCTTTTGGTTTAGATTTGCATCTTCTTTATTAGTAGAGCCATTAAGTGATTTAAAAGTGATGTATTTGATTTTTAGGTATCTTTTTATAGACAAGAAAGAAAAAGAAAAACTCTTAAGAGAGAAGAAAAGATTTAACACTTTGTGCAATTTTATGTATATAGCACTTAGGAGGATTTATCTTGCTTAATTTTGTGATCTGAATTAGGAAACTTGCATAAACTAGGCTCCTTCAAAAGTAATAGTGTTCTAATATTCTTTTGATTTTTACTGTTTAAGAGACAGAATGAATTACTTTTTGTGTTATTTAGAGTCAAATATGTTTACTTAGAAGCATAGATTTGAAGTAATGAGACAACATAAAATATCCAAATTCATTGCTGTTATACTTAACGGTAATAAAGCAGTGGTTGGTTTTGTGCCTGACTGAGCATTTCTTTCCATTTTTCTGGCTTACAGAGAATATCTATTTTGTAGCTGAGAAAATAATTTGTAATTCCTACTGCTATTTGTTTAATTTTGCTCAGTTTTTCTAGGGAAAAAAGAGAAGGAAGGAAGGATGCTATGCTCTCTTTTGTTTATTTCTCTCTTTCTTTTTGTTGCATCCTCTTATTTTTGAAGTTTGTGTACCAGATTCATAAACTATTCCTGACTGTTACCTGGAGATTAAAAACAATTACAGAGAAGGTGAATTTAGAAATGGTGTGGGTGCTTAAGCTGATGTATACTTTCCCTTCTGTCTTTGAGGATTTTGATAATTTCATGAGAAAATTTTCTGTGGACTCACTGCCATCTTCCTCTGAAAGAAATGCCTTTGAATTAGCTATTCTTCTTCATAATCACAGTCAGGGAGACAGAAGAAATTTAGATAAAAGGGAAGTAGTCTGTCTTTATCTAGATTTTTTAAAAAAGGAAAAAAGTGCATATGAATTCTGATCACCCCTTCTAACAAGGTTTTGAAGGTTTCGATCTTAGAAGAAGATTCTGAATGAAAGATCCTGAATTACCAAAGGTTGTAACATATATAATTCCCTCAGATATCTAAATTGAGACGTAAACATGATTTTAATTATTTTGAAAACTGGTATCAGTTTTTCTTCCCTGTTCATAATGCAGGCTTTGTCCTTCCTAGATACTTATGCAATTCCAGCCACACACCTTGTGTCACAGGAAAATGTATCCATTTTGGGTTATAAGACTTAAGAATATATCCATTAATTTGACATGTTAAAATTTTATCAAGGAACCTGGTATTAGTTCAGTCTTTCTCAAGGTTATATATTAGCTCTTTCTTTCCTCTTTTCTGCCAGCATTATGCTTAAAAATGTAAATCTAAATATAAAAAAAATTAAAATAAATTCTAGTGTGGTGTTTTCTTTTGCTGTATACATTTTTTTTAATGTGTACAGGAGAGAGATAAACTTATAACCATGTATTATGTCTTCCATTTTGCATTTGTGCTGGTAGCACCTCCTTGTGTTGTAAAAGGGTGCCAGGATAAAGAGGATAATACTGTACATCTCAGTGGATCTTTTGTGTGAATATGTTTAGACAGATAGATATTGTGAATATGCATAGACACTATAATTAAATCTCAATAAAATAAGGCTTCCTTTTAGAATCTTAAATAGAAACTCTAGGGAAAATATTTTAATAATTGTAAACATTTTCAGACACTGTTTTAAGTTTATTAAAAGTACAACGAGAAATCATGTTATTGTCACAAATACTATGTGTGTTTTGAGTATCTTGACCCTAAGAAATAATGGAGAGTTATCAACAGAATTAAAAATAATTAAATAACATTAGTTAGTTTATACTGCATAGTTTAAGGAAAACCAACAAATTTCCAATGGTAAAGTAATTCCATGTCACAAAACTGCTCTAGGAACATACACATATGTACATATGCACATTTCAATACTGTATCAACTTTACCACCCAAGCAAAAATTAAAAAAAACAATAGTCAGTTGGCCAGTGATGATCACTATTACAAGTTAGAAAATTCTTCAAGCACCACAAATCCAGAATAATCCTGGGGTCCTGGGGTCCAATATAAACAGTGTCAACACCTTTTTTCTGGGACTACAAGGGCACAAAAAACGTACCTGAAATCTCTACTCTTTTCATACATTTTTTTTAAATTTCAGTGCACCTACAACTTGATTTAATATGATGTCAAATAACCTGATTGGAAAATCCTCAGATTCATTGTCACAGACATTTAGGCAGTATCTCGGGTAGACTGTTGTCTCCATGACACATGAGGAGTCCCTAGGGAAAAATCTGTTTTGATTCCCCTTTCTTCTAAAGGGAAAAAAAAAATCTACATTTTTCTTTTAAAAATCTGCTTTTTGTTGTCTTATTTTCAAATATAACAGACCACTCACCATAAAGGCATAAAGACATCTGATTAAACATCTGAACTTAACAGGGTAAACACAATCAGCTCTGTTGGATAATTTATGTGTGGAGTATTCCATACTACCTGATAAATGAAAAATATGATACAAAGTTTTAAAACATATAAATAGAGATGGACTTCAGCTGCAAAGCTAGAAATTTATGCTACTGAAATGTCATTTTGACCTAGCTGAACTACTAAAGCACAACAAGTTTCAAGCTGTGGTAGCATGCTGCTCCTACTACATTGCTCACTTTTATGGTTAGAGGACATCAAAGCTGTAATTGAGAAACCACCTCGTCCTAATTTTAATGAGGAAGTCACCAGATTGGATAAACGGAGCGTGGATATCAGATGAATGCACACACACACAGACTAGAAAATTATTGTGGTTAATATACTGTTTACATATCTTTAATTAAAATGCTATCTTTGCAAGACAAATGCTGTACATAATCCTGGGATTATGTGCTACTGATTCTTAGATTTGTTCCTTAATCCATTTCCTGTATTTATTACAGACAAATGTTGATCTATTACTTTTACCTAGTAGTTTATTTCAGCAAGAATTTTTTCCTTCTCTGGAATAATAAAACCCAAAACCCCCCTTCTTTTCTGTCTGGAAGAGGATAAGAGATGGATATACTATATTTTGCAAGATAATAAACCTTGTGATACTTTCTAATTAGACATTTCCATAAGCAAAGAACTGCAATACCATGTAGATGGTGGAATAGGAAGAGATGTACAATTACTGAAAAACCTCTATTCAAAAAGTAAGCAACAGTTTCTGTCTTCACTGATGTATTGATTGTACTTATTCCTTTCACAGAATGATTGATTGCATTAAAAAAAAAAAAAAAAGAAATTTTGGATTAAGAAGATGTGATTTTGTGGATAATGATTGGTCTACATTCCATAGCTTTTTCCATAGGATTGAAATTTCAATCTATTCAATAAAAATTGCTTTCTGGATTAAAGGTGAAAATTACTCAAATTGCAACCAACTTTTAAAGTTATATCAAAGAGCTCAATAAGGATATATTTTCTCAAAGAAAAATGCTAAATAACAAGGTGCATAAATGTATTCACCCTTGAGCTTTCAAATCTTCAGAGATAATACAATCTTGATGAATTATGTTTTTATAGGAAAGAACTGAACTTTAGTATAAAAACTGAAGTTAGAAAAAATATAAGTAAAAAGTAGTATCTCTCCAAGCTAAGAAGCATTTTGACTTGATTAAAGTTATCAGTTATATGATAACTGTTTCAAATAAAAAGTAAATGTTTGTACTTTTAATCATCAGTATAAAATATTTTTGAATGTAACGGCAACAGGTTTTTTCTTCTACTATATAACTAATATATAGGTAAACTATTTTATTTCCCACCTTTAATAACAAAGCATATCTCATTAACAAGTTAGTTTCTACTGAATTAGCACAGTATTTTTTCTCTCTTTACATTAAGTTCAGCAGATATTACTGAGTTGATCCTATTTTTTATATAAGATGATGACAATACAATTAGGATTTTTTTCAAAACTGTAATTGTAAAATTGACCTTATTAAAATTCCACTTCCTCCATAATTAAAAAAAAAACTAATTACTTGTAGTAATTGGACCAGAAATGACATTTTCAGTTCATTAATATTCAACAAATTGTTTTTGAAGACGTTCTTGCATGGTTAGTAGTCAGTCTTCAACATTTCTGTTCATTTCTTATTTAAAAGTCATCTGGAATAATAGTTTGCATCTTAATAAGACAAGTTTCTATGAATTGATTTTATTTATAATGCTTTTAATTGCTAATTAATGTGTGAAAATATCTGTCTCCTGTAATATTTGTAACACATGAAGTGAAAGGTGAATGTAGTAGAACAATCATTTGCACATTGCTGCATCGCTCTAAATAAGCATGAAAGATACCATATTTCCCATCCACACATTCTCACTATTCTTTCTAGAAATGTCAAAACCAGGTTTAATATGTCATGGTACTGTGCACCTGAATAAAGAAGTCAATTTATCTAACATCACAAAGTAGAGGCAAATCAAAATAATGATGCATGAACTATTTTATTAACCAGCAAAATACAATTGAGATCATTTCAAGGTGTATATTGTTTATATTATTTGATGTAATGACATTTGAATTGATATCATATATGCACTCTAATTCTCTTTATACATTTTTTTAATATATGTGTCTGTACTTATAACCTTGAAGAGTAATTCCTCTGATGTCCCTGAAACAGTCAGAGCTCAGACAGGGATCAGTCACAGCTATGAAGTGATTTCCCTTTTGATAAACATGATCCATGAGATGGAGTGATCACTTTTAAGGGTAAGTGTCAAATTGCCAATAAAAACTGTCACATGAAGTCAAATGTGAAGTAATTTTGAGTGACATGTCTGCATCAGAAGTTGAACTGAAATGATTGTGCACTTTCCTTTTGTCAGGCAAAGAGTCTTCATGTTATTTTGGTGTTTATATTTCCATAAGTAGACATAAATTTTGAATAACTCTGCTTCTGTTTGCTAAACTTCAATATCTTCCGATATTTAACCTGAATGTAAGACTGGGAAACTGCAGGTGTTGCAGGAATTTTGTGAGCTTCCAAAGTTATGTTGCATCTGAGAAAGGATGTTGAGTATGACAATATTGTACTGAAGGCAATTTAAAAAAATGTATCCTTCACGATCAGCTCAAAATCTCTTTTTTAA
>VZRX01022832.1:87806-110452 GCA_013398075.1 Notiomystis cincta
TTTTTTTTCCCCCAGGGAAAGCATAAATCACAGAATTTAAGTAAGTGTAAAGCAGACAATATTTAAAATGCTCATGTTTTCACTGCAGGAAAAGAATCTATGATGCTTTTTACTTTGAAAAGTCATCTTTGAAATAATCAGAAATATTTCTATTCTGAATCAGATACACTGTAAAAATAATTACCTTTTAGCATCGTTTAGGCAGTTAGGGTAGAATGGGATTTTTATGAACCATGACAAATTTTAATGGCAAAGTGTTTTAGATACCAAGATCCTATTTTTCCTCAGATTAAAATTTTTACTTCTTCTTCCTTTATGTTTTGTTTATTTATTTTAATCAATTAGATTTACATATAGTTATCTAAAATTATGATGTTTACATATGAAGTAGGGTTTTTTTGTAGTTCTTTTACTTGTTAGTGGAAGAAAATTAGTATTATTCATCTCGTTGATTATCTGACCAATTTTTAAAATCTGCTTCAAGGTAAAATGAGACATTCTTGAAACTTTATTCTCTTAATCTTCTGATTTTAGTGGGACCCTAAGGCAAGAAATTTAGATGCAGATATCCAAACTTAAATGAATATAATTCATCCATAACAATTACCCACAGCTTATCAGATAAGTCATCTATATACTCCTTTCTTGTCAGATATATGTAGGAGGCAGGACTCAGAAAGCAGTTACACTCCAAGTCTCTTCCCCTTTTACTGTTCATACACTTGGACAGTCATAAACTTTTCCTTAGTTCATTCTTTACCTTTATTTCCCCTCTGCAGTATCCAACAGGGAAGCCTTGAAGATATAAACAGCTTCTCAGTTTAAAGGGTAAAAAAATATTACTTTCATTATGCTACAATTCCATAGACTATGTCTTGATCAATAGAAGGTAAAAGGCTTATAAATAAACTAAACCTAAATATTTTTGTATTCATACAATATACTAAAAATGCTACATTAATATAAATATAAATATTAAGAATCATCTACTCTTTAAGCAAATATTCTCAAAGAATAAGCTTTTTTCTGCAGCAGACACAAACTGTTCCTATGGAATGGATTGTAAAGAATGTTATTATGCTAGAATTCTGAAAAGCGTATGCACAATGAAGGCAATTTTGTTCATGTATTCATGTGGAAAGAGAATTATGAAACTTTCCAACCCTTCTTTCATTGAGATCTTGATGTGCCAACACACTTTACTGAGTTACACTCAGAGTAGAATATAGAATAAATAGACTAGAACTTGTGTCCTAGCTACAGAGTGGCAGAAGAAGGTTTTTTTACCATCCTCTGCTTTACTAAAAGCATCAGAATGAATTGTCAGTAAATGTAGATTTTCTGAGATCTTCCAGCACCTTCATGCCTTCATGGATAATCAGTGAACTGTTAAGGTTAACATATAAATTGTCATTGCTGGTTTTTTTTCATATAGCTCAGAGACATAGCTACAGATTTAGGAAAATTCAAATACCAGTAGTACCACTATTACTGGCTATATATAGGTTCAGAACTTTTGTTTCAAGCAACATTTATAAGGGGCTTCTTTTTTAAAAGATTCTGAACCTCTGGTCTCAGCTTCTAAAGGTGTGCTGTGTCATATGAGTTGTATCAGAATCAGAATAAAAGGACCATTATTATTATCCAGAATAAAATCATCCTCTTTTTTTTTTTTTCCTGGTAAGTAGCATATCACATTTTCAATGTCAGCTGATTTTTCACTGTGATCTATACTCCTTATGCTTTTCCTCTTCCAATTATCTCTCCCCATGCCACTGTCAGGGAGTGAGCAAGAGGCTGAGGGGTGATTAGTTGCCAGCTGATGTTAAACCATGACACTCCAATAGCCCTTTCAGTAATAGTTTATTTTTTACTCTGACCTGTACCTACAATTGGCAATTAAAGGCAGACTCAGAGCTTGAAATACATGTAGTCAGTTTTGAATCAAATAGATTCTGTATAAGAATATTTGACTCAAGTATACTGTGATTAGGAGCAGGACTTTTGAGGATCTTGTTTCATATTCCTTGGTAATTTAATCCTATTACTCATGCAATGATACAAGACAAAACAATACTAGGAAGAAGGAATTCACGTGTTTGATGCTTAAAGGAGTGGTCTAAATCCTGGTTTACAGGGAGTTTTTCATAATTTCTATCTGTCTTTAGTTTAATCTCTTGATCTGCTTGTATAGAGTTCAAGGTGTTTCAGGGCAATTTGGTTGTGAAACACTTACTAGAGGAATCTGCCTGAGTAGTAACAGGCTGCAGAGTGATTACTGCAGGGCATTGGCTTTAGAGAAATTAGAGACTAAAAGTACCCTTGGGAATATTTTTCAACTGTTCACTTTTCCAACATTTGAAAATCGACTTTTAATCACTGAGTCAAAATATTTCTTTAAATATGTAAAACATGGTGTAATTTTTCCAATGTTATTTTTAATACATTTACTTGCAATGAATGGATTCATACATGTTGAGTAGCCTCACTAAAATGAAGGAACTGCATTGGAGTAGTAGTGTCTGTCATTGGCCAAAATTCCATTTCTAAAACTTGAGGAGCTTCATGGGTTTTAATCAAAAAANAAAAACTTGGGCAAGGAAATACATTATAATTAAAATAATTTTTATTTTCATAAGAGAATATATGAGTTCTTTGTTCTTCCCTCACTGCCCCTGCAGTCAGATCAATTGCAAAATAGAAATTTTCTATTCTTCTTCAGGACTTTATGCCTTATTCTCCATCTGATGATAGAATCCTCTATTTAACGAGTCATAATAATGTCTCTTATATATATCTGTGAAGTCACAAATTCAGGATTATGATTTTTGAGTGGGAGACAAATAGGAACAGTGGATCAGCTACAAAGGAACAAAGATCCAATAATCTTGTAAAAGTTCTTAAAAACAAAGTAAAACTGCAACAAATGAGAAGTTTCAAAAATACATAGTCAAAGTTTGTCAGAACATTTAATGAAATATCAATATATCTTATTAAAGAGAGTAACAAGTTTTTTAAGAATGGTGAATTATACTTTGGATCCTTATGTTCCTATATAATGGACTGCAAAGAATGGTATTGTGCAAGAATTCTGAGAAACTAAAACAAATATTTTCCTAAAGATGAGAGACACTTTCTTTTGAATGCCCTTTGGAATACAGCAATATCTCTTTTTAATTAGTCCAGTAGGGGAGTATTATATATGCTCACTATATACTGAATAAGAGAGCCAAGGATAGGCCCTATTTTATTGGGCCTTGTATAAACTTGAGTCTTCTTGGGCCTTCTTCATACCTGTTATGAATAAGTGGCTTGGATGCTGTGGGTTTTTACTAGAAATGTCAAAGGTCATAATTACTGGCTTACAGAAACACAGAAACAATTCCTTTGTATGCATGTGGCACTATGCTCAAAGTGTTTTGTTTTATTTACTTACATGTTTCAAGCCAATCTTTCCATACAGTACGGTTCTAATCCTGTAGCCATCTCTTTTTCATGGGTTACTTGTGTTCTTTTCTTGGGTAAAAGGCAAATGGAGTGTCCTACTGTCTTGGAAACAGGCCCAAACCTTGATCAATGTGAAACATTTTACAGTCACATATACATGTTGCATATATATTTAGCCTTTAATTTTCAGGGTTAAAGAGTTGCTTGATGTGCTACATTTTGCACACATCTCTTCTTTTAGTTTACTGAAAGTCAAAAATAATCCTCAACAGTGATTTACTATATTTGCCACATAAAGTAAGTATAGCGTAATGGTAAAGATGTTGGTTGTCCTTGCAGCAAGTTCTTTGTTCACATGAAAGGCATGTGTTAGCACTTCCACAGTCTTTCACCATCATTGTGGTTACAATCTACATGCTGAAATGTCAGGCAGTTATTACTCATTTTCTTTAAGTTTGAAGTTGTAAGGGGAAAATAATATTCAAAAAAGAAGTAATCTACAAACATAAGAGATTCATATTTATTACTGTAGTAGGTCATCCATTTCATGGGTTAGTGTTTAAACACCTGTGAAGTCACATGACAGGTAATTAATGCAGCTCTTTTTTTAATGAAACAGAATGATATCAGAACATGACAGCATGTGACTTAGATTTCAGATCTGTTTGTATCAACCAGCATTTTCTAGCTAATATGATATCTCCCTCTTTACCTTTGCCCTCTGCCTTATGCTACTTCTAGCCTTTATCAAGCTTTTCCCTAAGCGGTTGTAACATATAAAATAGTCAGTGACACAGAGATATAGTTGTATACAAATATATATTTTACCAACTTTGTGTGACAAATCAGCTCATCACAGGATCTTATGAGTTCCAGACACAACCCAAAGCAGATGAAGAAAATGTGAAAGGAGAAAGGGAAATCAAATTAGAGAGGAATTATTTTATCTTGTGCTGCTATGAAACTGCAGACTTATGCAGCATTTTGCCTAGGTTTTGAATTTCAAGGCAGAAGAAACTGAATGCAATTTATATTTTCTTTTTCCTCTTCTTCCTCTTTTTTTCTTGACCTAAAACTTATGTGGGATTTATAAAGTCCTGTATGCATGAATTGTTGTTCAGATTTCTAAAAGCCATTTAGTTCAGCATTTATTTTTGACCCTTTTTATTTGATATTGACAGAAAAGAACGAGAGTGTTATTTGCCTGATCATAGATATCAGAGAACTCAGTCCTTAAGGATGATCTGTATTGAGGTTGAAGATCTGTTAACAAAACAAACCAGTTGCTCTGTCTTGTTTGTTATGTGTCATTCACTTCTGTCCTGAAGCCTTCAGTCAATTTTTCAAAGAGCAATAATGCCATGTCACAAAAAATGCCATGATAAATCTCAGTGCCTTGCAAGACTGAGTCATTACTGAGGCACCCAAAAGCTAGATTTTTTCCAGCTACACTGATTGAACAACAATGCCTGTCAAATACATTTATACAAATCAAAGCCTATTTGTGAACAGAAATAAATAATTCAGCAACTGCAATAAATAATTCAACCAATCCCAACTGAGTGAGCTACAGCCCCTCCTTTAGAAGTGGTCCCACCACAGCAGTACACAGGAACAATGATAGAATCAATTTGAGTTTCTTCCCCTGGTGTTGCTCCAGAGCTATCTGATCTGCTGCAGGAAGCAGGTTTGAAATCTTTAAGATAGTTAACAGCTTTCATGAGAACTAAAATACACTTTGTCTAAAATGTTGCTAATATTAATATTAATTGTGTAGCTATGGAGGCCAAGTTCTACTCTCTATTTGAATGATGCAATACCCTGACTTTAGTAAGGCTTTACAGAGAGGAGTGAGGGCAGAATTTGATCTTTTTTGACTAAAACTGTTTTCCAGTCACATATGTGAGCTTGCCACTCCCTACTAAGAATAAAAATTTTAATTGGTTAAATTTTGCTTGAGTGTCCTTTCCTTCAGGACAAACAGGAGGACTGTGACCAGTTTAAATCTCTTTCAGAAAGATTCTTCTTAATATACATATATGTCTACATATATATGTATATATCCATTTTTCTTACTGTATGTTTATATTACATTATTACATCAGTAGTCTCAAAAACTACATGTAATCCATTGTTATCCTCATAATGCTCTTATTGGTGAAAGGAGTATACCACATGTACAGCTATGTCTTTTTTGTAAGTGTAGTCAACATTATAAGAGTCTAGTCATCCAAATTATCCCACTAATACAAGAAAGCTTCAATAATACTCTTAAAATTGTTATAAAATAACAACTTTCCCAGTACCTACTGCTGTACCCTGATACTGTCTTCATCTATCCATGTCCCTTTGGGTCTTGGTCAACAGTCGTTCTCAAGAATGGAACTGAAAAGGTTTTTGACAAGTCATATGACATCCTGAGGTCTGTTCTGCAGGAGTGTGTTCATGGTAGGATTTTCTTCCTCATTCATCTAGTGGTCCACTTGTTGCATCTTTGAATGTTTCTTTACATCTGTCTGCTCCCAGCTGAGATGTGAGTCTGAAACTATGGATTTAGAATGTGACAAGATTTACTCTGCTTCTGAAGCAGTCTTTGGTGAGATAGCTCCTAAAGCTGTGTGCTTTGGTTATCTATTCCATGCTTTACCATTATGAATGCTTATGAGATTAAAAATAGGACCCAAATATGAAAAAAAGAAAAATTGAGGAATACCTTGAGCCCAGTACTTTCTAGAATTATCAAAACACAAACAGTATGGATAAGGTTAAACATTTGCACAATTCTGAAAGAAAAATATCATGTATACTAAGTTCTGCTTGAGCCCCTAGGAGAGCAACATGGATATTGCCCCTATGTCCCTGGAGCTTTAGGCTTTGGGTTCTCTGAACCCTCATCTCAAACCTAATAATGGCTTGGGGCTGAAGATCAGGTCCCCAGGACAAGGAGTGGCCTAGGTTTAAAATGTGCGGAAGGAGCAATATTGATGCAGTGCTGTGGTCCCCTTGGCATGTCTTATCCAGCCCCAGTGTCCCTAGAGCTTTGTGGGTGTCTGAACCTAACTCTGATCTGAAAACAAATGAATGCTCAAATTTGAGGTGAGAGTCAAATATTTCAATGGGAGCACGACATGGCACCAGCATTGCTCCTTCCACAACAGTCTGATTTGGATCACCCATCATGCTGGTGACCTCTGGCTCGGATTCTACTGTTTGTTTTAGTGTTGTAGTAAGAGATATCTTGGAATCCATTTGTCTTTACAGAGGTGGAATAGTGTCAGCAGCTATGTATAGGTATAGTAGTTGAATAGTGTATCTTGGGTTTTTTTAAATCCTTTTCCCACAAGGTCTGCCCTGAAACTGTTAATGAGCTGCTGTGGGAGTCTGAATCAGGATAGCGAGGTACCCCAAGGGAACACTTGTGTCAGGTCTACAGGGAACACAAAGAATAACATGGAACGAGAGTTTAGTCATTTAAATACCCAGGTTTCACCTTGTTTCTGCTCGTTCTGCCTTCACCAACACCACCTCCTTCCCACATTAATATTACCCCAGGGAATAGCAAAATTTAGCAAATTTATGATGATTAAAAAAAGTATTGAATTGCTGTAAGAATTATCAATGCCTGTGTAGACATACACAATATCCCTTGTGTTTCTCTTTATATATCAGCTAAGCATTTACAACTCTTTGAATCTTCTTCAAAACTGACCTTTATTTTCAGGTTTTTTAGATTTTTTTAAATCAAACAACATCTATAGCATTCTATTTATTATTAATTTAATATTATAAAATTATCAGAATTAAGAGGTGGATAAATAACAAAATAAGAAACCTTGCAGATATAAGCATAGGGGATATATGTTTAATATGGGAGTCAAATACATTTGATTTGGAAAAATAATCTGTTCTAGGCTTATCCTCTTTTACTGACAGTTGATTTTTATGATTTCTTTTTCAGATTATCTGCTCTGCTTTTGAGTTTAAATGCTGTTATCAATTCATCTAAAGAGGATATCATAATGTTGACATTAAAAAACCTGGTTGATAAGGTTAATATGAACAGAATTTGTGTATCAATGGTGATTTCTAACTCTAACCAACATTATAGTCACAATGGTGAGATGGAGAGCTAAGCAGAAACACCTTGAATGAGCCATTCAATTAAAAGAACCCAACCTGAAGAAATAAAATGTGTAAAATTATGTACATGACCTCAGTGATATTTTTTGTCTTATTTTTGCATTTAACTGCATATGTTGGATCAGTTTCATTTCATTGCTGCATAGTCCTAAACCATGACAAGGGTGAGTAAAGTTCCTGTTTTATTGTTTGTCTTTTTGTTTCTCACCTGCCGAATCTATTTAAATTGGCTTTTTTTTCCTGAGTTCAATCCATTTTGCCAACACTTCTAAGAGGTAAGCAATTTCCCTGTCTTTATGTCAACCTAGGAGACTTCTCATTGCTGCTTTTTCCTGTTTCCTCTCCCTTCCTGCTGAATGGAGAGGAATGACTAAGTGTCTGGGTGGGAGTCTGGCTGTTAGATCATTTCAGTTGTAAACTAAAACTGTAAAACCTGATACACATATAAAATGTATTTACTGCCCATAGAAGTTTGAAATCTGAAAGAGGAAAATCAATTTTTAAAAAAACACTAGAACTTCAGGGATTATATTCTCAATTTCCTGATCATGAGCAACAGAGTCTAATTCTGTATAAGTTTAAAATATAAGCTTAAGATATTCAGCTTCTTTAGAGCATCAACATTAGTAGTTACATTTATAGTCAGTAAATCATTTTGGCTCCTTTGTTCACTGCTTCTTTTTTATTCCTGCACCACATGAAGCATGTGTTTTGTTAAACCTAATTTTAATCTCTTACTATACAGATTATATACATAAACACACGAATTTAGGAGTAGGAACTTCACCCTTACTGGAAAGTAAGGTTTGAATCTAAAGGGATGTACTTGGATTATCAGTAAACAGAAGGACATATTTTAGAAAGTGAAGACCTGGGTGCAAGTCACAGATTTAAAAAGAAAAGTATTTTCTCTGTTTTATAAACTAATTTATTCATTCTTTGTGAGTGTGATTTTCAAAGACACTCTGTGGGGACCTCTGCTGTGTTTGTCTGGGTGAAAACTGGTAAGTGTGTCAATTCCTTTTCATTTTCATTTCAGAGTTAATTAGGAAGTATTAAGTATGGAGGAGGGCAGGGGGTAAAGAATTTTATGAGACATATGCCAAACAGTTCTACAGCTACTCTAATTAGATTTAACTTCCAAAGGCTTATAGAAAAGAGCCATCAGAGGGAGGCTATTAGGAGAACCATGCTAAACAATTTAACAGTAATTTGGAAGCTGAAGAAATAAAAGGCATATTCCAGTGGGTTTTATTTTTTTAAAAAAATAACAGGACTATGTTTTGACTAATTTTATTTCTAAAGGAAAGTTGACCAAATGCTTGTTAAGAGTGAGTAGAGATTACTTATTTTATTTTTAGGAGGCAAAATCTAGGAGACTACAAAATGCATAATGTCTAGTCATGGGTGAACTTTCCTATTTCCAAGCTGTCTTGGACAAAGTATCTTGGAAATTAATCCCTGGGTGACACTGCAAAGAATAAGAAGAAAAGGATAACTTAATCCAAACTCTCTATATTGTCTTGAAGAGTGCAGAGACTCAGCTAGACTTGACCATTAGCAGGATCTGGTCCAATACAGCTGATTTGTATTTCAGAAGTACTGTATGAGGCACCTGCCA
Organism: Notiomystis cincta; assembly: GCA_013398075.1. Classification (NCBI taxonomy): domain Eukaryota; kingdom Metazoa; phylum Chordata; class Aves; order Passeriformes; family Notiomystidae; genus Notiomystis; species Notiomystis cincta. Next base: position 97,015 of record VZRX01022832.1, read on the forward strand.
ATTTAGTCTTCAGTTATTGCAACACTATGACTGGTAGAGCCCCGATGAAGACTGACAGAAGTATTAAATTTTTCCAAATGCAACCAAATGGATGCAATATTATTATATGTTTATCAAAAAACAAGATAATTTTTAGATACCACCTGTCCTGGCAGCAGGGAAAGAGGGAAGAGAACAGCTGCTTTGAGCTATTGCCAGCTGTCTCTCCATTTAAATGCTCAGATCGAGAGTCAAATGACTGTGTAGAGCCTTAATGGATTTAGCAGAGTAGCCTGCTTAGGACAGATTGCTCCCATGGTAACTCTTCACTCACCTTAAGATTTTCTCTGAGCAATCACTTCATGGGCCATAACAGTCAAAAAAATTGAAGCCTTGTTAAATTCTGAACATCCTATACTGGTATGGCAGACAGGACTACACATGGAGCTATAACTGAGACAGTGAGACAAAAGACTTGACTCAATTTGGCAAAGTTATGATCAGAGAAGAGCAAGATAAGGCAAGGTGACGGAAGAGCATATGTATGAAAACTGTAAAAACAGGAGAAGATAAGGCTGAATTACCATAATTTCTCCAGAGGTAAATTTAGACAGCTAGATCAATTCCAGATTTTTTTTTTTTTTTTTTAGAATATGCCTGCGTCATGCTTTCATTCTACAAACGATTTCATAGGATGTGGCATTCTCTTATCTACTCCAGTCATGTTATAGTCAGTCATTTGACTTCTAAGACATCAAGGTCAGTAAATAATAGCTAAGGAAAAAAAAAATCCAAAATATCTTATATTTCATCTTATTCGTCCTGATATCCCTTTTCATTTTCTCTTGTGATGAGTAAGGCATAAATTAAGACTATATGAAATAGCCTTCTATCTCATCTGAGACTCTGGCAGGTACTTATGAAAAACAGACAGCTAAAAGAGAGGTATTACCCCCTCAGCCATCAAAAAATCCCTCTTCTGCCATTACTTTTTGAAGATGTTTGAACTTCTTTATGTTTTAAATTGGTCCCAAAGATTTTTATATCTTGTATGAAAATATACCAACTAAGTCTCTTGCCGAATCCTTTACTCATCTGCTTCAGTTCTCTAGAAAAAAATAAGTAATAAATCTGTGGCATTCTTTTAAATACCATATGTGACTTCAGAAACCTTAATCTTACTCTTTTTCAGTTTTCTCTTTGTCAGGAAGAAGAGTTATAGTCTTTTAATCAATCCTCACACAGCAATCTTTTAACGTATTTTGTCATTTTCTTTGCTTTCTTTTCTTTCTATTTGTATTCTATTCTTGAGGTTTTGAGATAGAAGGATGAGATCTGCACACAGCCCTAAAGGCAGTGACATAACGGAATAATGACATAATGAAATTTTCTGGTTTACTCTTTATTTCTTTCTCACTAATTTGTGATGTCCAGCTTAACCATTTGAGCAATGATATTCACTTAGCTAATTCAAATCAATTTCAGAAACAAATCCTCTATGATTACAGGATCTTTGGACCCACTGCAGGTTTTAGATAACCAGAACTTCCTTTCCTATGTGAACAACAGACATTGTATTTCATTTGGTATTTTACTGCCCTTTCCCTCTTCTCTGGATCCTTCACTAAACTCAAAGTTCAAATAAAAATACAAATAAACAACTTCTATCTACACAGGGCTTGTGCTTTTGTATTCTTCTTAAATTCTTTGTTGGTTTTCACTCTTCAGTAGGTCAGCCTAAGGGCAACCTTTCGTATGTTTGCCACAGAGATTTTTTGTAATCAGTGTCCTACACCTGTAGTGGGTCTCCTGCTCTCAGCTGTACTCCATTTTCTCTTACTAACGAGCACATTGTCTGTGTGTTCAACATAGAGCAATCCCTCAGGGCATACTCTGAGCCTTTGCCCTTCCTGAGTTCAAAAAGTCAGAAGATTGATATCAGCTGTGCTCTCACTGATCAAGAGCTATACGGTCCATTCTAAAATGGAATTTTGGGTGGAAGGTTTACAGTTTATATTCATGCTTCCAACTCCTGGAAGGTTTCCCCTGACCTGATGTATCATTTAAGCATTTTGTGGTGGAGCGAACTGAACTTTGTGCTTCAAGTTATCTCCCAGACTTCAGTAGAGTCTACACAGTGTAACCCAAGACAGTTCTTCCCGGAATTCTGCAAAGAACAAAATATCAGAACTACAAACATGAAACTATTAGTTCTGACTTGCTGACTTGAGAGTTGTGAAGATCACTGTGATTCTGCTAAAACAGTTCTCTCTCAAGTTGCCATTCCTTAGAAGTATCCGTGTGTTGCAGTACAGGTAAAATTTTAGATTCATAGCAGTTTGAAAAGTTTATTCTTTGTGCACAAGTCAACTTCTCATTTGTCTAAGAGAACCAGGAAAACACTGCTGTGCTCACCTTTAGTAGATATAACACTGCATGGGAATGAAGAACAGTTTCACTTATGTTTGTCTTAGGTTTGACCATTGCTAAACCCAAATATCAAGGAGTGGAACACTATTTTCTGTCAGCAGCTTCTGTCTCCTTGGAAAATTCCTTAGACAGCTATACTGGCAGCTTTGGAGTAGCCTCTAGGTCTGTCATGTAGCTACCCTTGTCCTTTCCACACTGTTTTATAGTGATTCAATTTGTTTCTGAATGATGTCTGCAATTTTTATGCAAGTAAACTGCAACATAAATCACCTGTGGGATCTCTAAACCAATCTTTTAATGGAAATATGTAACACTTATTAACGATTGATATTCTCTATACCATTTTTTGTTATAATAAATAAGAATTACAATACAAATTATTACTTTGCCAGCCTGGAAATATTCCTGCCTTTACATTGATTTAGTCTTTTGTTAACATTCCTGGTTTCTACTTAGAGTTATACAGACGTTTTTCAGACTGTTGCACTCAAGTTTAAGCCATGATAGTTTTCTCTATTACCAGTTAATCTACGCAATTAAAACCCCATGTAACTTGCTTAATGTTGTTTCTTACCAGGTAACTGTGTGACTGGTTACATAACAGTTTTCTTCATATCCAGCATCAAATTATTCTTGGAGATTCACCATTGAGAAGACACTGGTAAAAGCTTTGCAGCCCAGAATGAACAGAATCATCAGTGTTTATAAACAAGTAGGACTTACTTTTGCATCCATTAAGCCCAATTATAAGTTACTTCCTTGAGTTTACATAGACCAATATATTTATTAAGCAAAATATAGATTTGTGAATTATTATAGTCTTACACAAAGATTTACTGACAAATCCAGAGGCCTAAAGTAACTTAAAAAACCTACCTTCTAGTGCTCCCAACAGATTGATTTGAAACTTTTTGTTCTTAAAGGAAATAAATTCTGAAGTAATAAGGTTTCTGGGAAATACTGAGATATAATTTAAATAAATATTTCTCTATGAGAATAGAAAGAGCTCTTTTTCTGTTTCAAATAATTCAACATCTAATCAAAATTCTTATTGTTGTTATGGAGAATTCAGTACTTTATTTCTTTAGAAATCATAGCAAACAAATCTTGCCAATTATATACCCAAAAACTCGTAAAGTAAGTGTTCAGATTCTAAAGGGTTTTGAACAAAAATATTTTAAGTAGTAAAAAAAAATCCTTTATTTAAAATTTTTTACATTAATAAATTATTTTTAACATTGAAAGTACTGATGAAGATACGTCTTATTGAAACACAGGCTACTTATTTTCATACATTAAAAAAATTCTTTAGATAAAGAATTTCCATTTTTCTAACATTATTGTCTTTTGTATTAAGGCTTAGAAATAATAGCTATGCATCCTGTATAAAAAGATATTAAGCAATGTAAAAAAAAAAGTTATTAAAGGAATGAGGATAACAACATTGTAAGACCTCAAGTGTAATGTGTAAGTTGTAATGTTATTAGTTTGAATGGTTTATAGGAGCAAATATTAATTATGTCTTAGCATAAAAATATATAAAATGCTTAGAATTTTTTTGACAGATTATTAAAATAGTAATGTAAATTCAAAGTAATATTACTGTATCAAATAATAGATAAAGCATAAAACTTATATCTGATAGAATATATCATAGAATCACAGAATCATAGAATTATTAAAGGTCATCTAGTATAAGGTCATCTAGTTCCAACCCCACTGCCATTGGCAGGGACACCTTCCACTATACCAGGTTGCTGAGAGCCCCATCCCACCTGACCTTGAACACAAGAATAAATCTTGAACACTTGAATACATCCCAATGCTTACAAACATTTAGCTGAGGTATTCTCTGGGGTATGCCCATGTAAAATGTCACTATTTCCACAAGATGTATGATCTGAGAGATTTGCTTCCTGCTGCAGGACTCAATTTATTATGATAAATGCCAATATCTTTAGGCCTTTAAATTGCCATGATACGCAACTGATTTTCATAATAAAACATATTTATTTTTATTATTTTTACTTTTAGAGTAATCAATCACTTTTTAATATGTAATCAAAAGAATTGGAGAAAAAAAAAAGATTCTTAGTTGTCATAATCAGTTGGTCACCAGTGGCCTACAGACTGTATTTTAGGACATTAAAATTTAGGTGTCTCAAACTCAGCTTCTCAGAAAAAAATTAAAAGTTTGCCTTTTGCAATGGATCAGTGGTTGTAGATCAATGAATTCTTCAGTAAATCTACTGTTGCATTGATTTGTGCTAGCAAAGAGTAACCCTAAAGTATTTAAAAGTCAACCACTTAGTGTCAGTGTCCAAGGTCAATGCATTATAAAGGGTCAAATGCTGACTTTGATCTCACTTGAATTATTGTTATCTCTTTATCCTCCTGCAGCTTCTCTCTTTCCCCAGTCCCACTCCATTCTGGAAGAGTGATCTGCAGGACTGTGTGGCTGTGCCAGCACAGTCCCTAAGAAGGGACACTCCAGAGCTGTGTGCCACACCCGGTCCTCACCCACAGGCTTGTCATCCTCTCTCACAGTGAAGCAAGACTGAGCAAGACACAGTTTTCCCCTCATGGGCTTTAGGTGTTAAAGCACTGAAAGCAAACATTTTAGATAGTAGCAGTTGCTTACCTGTCATATCTCCTGAACAATTCAGATATTACAGCAAAATCCAGGATGACTCAGCCGGAGTGTTGAGCAGCTGTATAAGAATTTCACACATGCTTGCTGTTTGTTATTTGCTTAGGTTGCCTTTCAGATAGTTCAGATTACTCTGTAAACATTACAAAAACAAATGTCTAATTTTCAAAACATTCAGCAGAAAGAAATTAGTAGCTGCATTGCTGGTTAGAGAAAAATGATAATATTTTTATTCTTCTTCTCCCCCCCCCAGCCATGTCATCAAGCTAACAATGTACTTGACCCAGTTTATCAAATTCTTCCTAGATACAGAACTTCTCTGTCACAAAAGAGAACAGTTTTCAGTAGTGAGAGATCAGGCCATTATAATTTTTGAGGTTATGCTTAGATTGTGAAGACCAAAAGGCTAACAGCTTGTAACATGGTTTGAAAACATTGCTTGCAGATGGCAACTCTTGCAAATTGCCATTTTATCAATATGTAATATTTCAAAAGTTCTTGACATTTAAATTTTTTAGAATAGTTTTGTTGTGGTTAATCAAACTGATCAAATAAAAGTGCAGTTAAAAGATTTGGACTACCCATCAAAAAGTGAAAACTGAACAAAATTATTTTGTAGACATGGGTCTGTGTAAGTACAGGGAAACAATCTTCATATAGTATGAGAGAGGGAAGAAAGCAGGGGAAGAACAAAGAAAAAAACTGAGAAATTCTCTTTCAAACATTCCATAATTTCATAAAGATATATGGATACCAGAAAACAACCAATAACCAACCAATTTTTCTTTCAATTGACTAGGAACATATCTTTTCCAATTTCTCTTTCCTTGTTAATGTGAAGAAAAAAGGTTCTGCTACACGCTTTAACTGTGAAAAATGTCTTTTTGGTTGTTGTTGATAGAATACTTTTTATTTAAGAAAAAGACATATTATATTTTTCTGTTTCTAGTTCATCATTTGTATTTCTGACTTCAGATTTGATTTGCTAAGGAAGATTTGTGTATGTTGGATATGATTTTGCTGTAGTTTGCTCATACATTTGATAAAAGAAAAGAAGAATTACATAGATACTTACCAGAATATAAATGAAGCAGAAGAAAGAATATAAAGAATTTAAATGTGGGGATAAGAAACCAGCCTTTGTGTGCTCATACTCCCGGTAATCGCATTAGCACAGCTTGAATTTAGAAAGTGCTTTATGTAAAAATGTATAAAGGAACACCTTTGTAATGCACTCACTAAGAATAAAAAAAGTGAAGGACTGTAGAGAATTGCCATGGCATGCATTAGGTCAGGCTTTTCTCCCAAACAGGGATTTGGTATCTCTTTTCCACCCAGAAGCAATAAATACAATTCAGTGTTCAATCAGACGTCCTTTCACTTACATAAGTGTTTCTCTTTGATTTTGTAGATTGTCACAGTTAGTGCCTCTGGACTGGGAAATGGATATTGAGTAGCCAGTCCTTGCTTGTTCTGTCATTTATATTATCTGTGTACTTCCCAAAAGTAAATGTCCAAGGCATTAAAATACAATGTTTTTGAAATTGAAAGTCTAAATAAAAAAAAAAACAACCCCAAACCCCAAGACAAAACCTAAAAAACCAAAACCAACAGAACTGAAAACGAACCAACTACAATAATTCTTAAGTTTTATTATTCTCATTTCTAATTCCACAGCTGAGGCACTAAGGTCACAGGCCACAAAAGTATTTGAATATCTTTGACAATACTTTCCTCTACAAAAACAACCAGAAATGAAAGCACATGTTATTAGTCTGAAACATTCACTCAAATATTGTTCCATAGAATCCAAAATACAAGATTTTTATTTTTTACTCCAGCAGGTAAATCCTATTGATAATGACTGCTTCTCTTGAAAGTGAAATCTTTACAAATTAACATAGGGCAGTTTGCCTCTTCTCCAATTCACTTTCTTCTGACTTCCCTGCTGTTCCAATCCCTGGAACACATGGCCTAGGACAGACTTGCAGGTCACCCATACCACAGGGATATGAGCTCCCTGTGTATAGTAATTCTTCCTCATTACAGAGAATCTACTCTAGTCTAGGCTTTTCAGCTTACTTTCTGTAACCTTATATCTACTTTTAACTGTAGATATGTGTTTAAATCCATATTTTTTTCCCTAATTTGCTGCTCAGAATCACAGAAGAATGTAGACTGGAAGGCATTCCTGAAGATAAAATAGTTTCTTCATATTAGGAACTACCCTACATTTGAGCAGAGATTCATCTCAGTTTATAAGCTCTTTGATTTAGGGCATGAAAAACTTGGAAAAGGGCAGTGGAAATTAAGAATTTATATGGCACAGGCAGATGAGAGGTGCTGGTACTGCCATGCACTTCCTGAGCCAGGTACCAGCTGTGGACCTCAGACTACATCTGTTAGCTGGCAATTTTGGCAGTATCAGTGCCCGTCTTACAAAAACAAAAAAAAAATTGCTCTCCTGATCCACTGGTTCAGGTCTACTTCAGGCATCACTAAAGGAGTGGGGTAGAGTACAAAGAGCAGGAGGCAACTTTGCTATCAGAGCCAGAGATGTCAATTGCCCATCTCACGTGTGAAAGTTTTGAAAGTTCTCACCCAGAGTAAAACACATACCACCTGTGATTTAAACTGGCCTACTTCCCTTTGCATTGGAACACATTGCTGGAGAAATGTGACACACTTTATTGGATCCATATGAGAAAAAATTAAAAGTCAGACCCAGCAGCTGTACTTTGTTGTTTAGGTACAAGAGTGCCAAGTTAAAGCCCAGAGCTCAAATGGTCTCTTATAATCAAATATAAGTAATTTGGAATATCTGATTCTTTGCTCTTCTGAAATGGTTGTTCCAAATTTAATTAGAATCCAAGACACTGGGCTGCATGAGGAGGAATATTGCCAGAGGTCAAGGAGGTGATCCTTCCCCTCTATTCAGTTCTGGAAAGGTCAAATATGAGGAACACTGTGTCCAGTTCTGGGCTTCACACTATAAAAGAGTGTCCCGGTTTGGACAGGTATTTCCCAAGAAAGGTGGGAGCCTCCCTTGGAATGAGAAATGTGAACCCCCCTTCCCTCCGAATTAATAATATTTTGAAATCAAGGGGCTCTCAGGCAAAAGATAGGGAAATAGGAATAACAGATCTTTACTAAGTATTTATATGAGGTAAACAGACAACAAATGTAACAAAACCAGACCAGAGCCCGGGGCGGTGGTGGCCACGTGGTCCGGCCGGGACCGGGAGAAATGAGTTCGAATCTCGGGATCCTCNAGGCAGATGGAAATACTGGAGAGAATCCAAAGAAGGGCCACTAAGAATGTGAAAAGGCCAGAAGATCTCTCACGTGACAAAAGGCTGAGAAAGCTGGGGCTATTTAGCCTGGAGAAGACAAGGCTCAGGGTGTATTGCATCAATGTATGTAAATACATTCTCAAGGGAGAATGCAAAGAAGATGGAGACATGCTGTTTTCAAGAGTGCCTAGTGACAGGACCAGAGGCAATGGTTATAAACCAAAACACAGAAGGAACAGTCTGAGCATACGAAAACACTCTTTTTGTTTTGAGAGTGGCTGAGAACTTGCACAGCTTGCCCAGGAAGGTTGTGGAATCTCCCTCCTTAGAGATCTTCAGAAGTGGTCTGGCCATGGGCAGGGGTAACTGGCTGTAGTTGGCCCTGCTTGAGAAGTGGGGCTGGACCACAGGACCTCCAGACGTCCTTTCCAACCTTAATCATCCTGTGATTCTATTGACATAAGAATAAAATCTGTGTCTTTGCTGTATCCAAGAAAACCCAGATATTCTTCAAAACTCAGTGTTAACATACCAAATTGACTTCAGGCTCTTTCATTCCCTACTCCTTCCCATCAAACACATCATGTCTGCATACAGTATGCATATTGATAGTTTAGGCTTAACTGTTATTGAAATTTTGTCAGCTCAAAATTTTGCTTCAAGACTCTTCATCTTTTGCATCACAAGAGGTGAAAAAGCCTTTTCTGAATTTGACAATCCAGTGTCACCATTCACAGGAACACCTCTGCTATAAAGAGGCTCAGAGAGTTGGGCATGTTTAGTGTAGAGAAGAGAATGATCTGGGGAGGACTCTTAGCAGCTTTCCTTTTAGTACTTAAAGGGGGCTAAAAGAAAGGGAAAGAGGGACTTTTCATTATGGTGTAGGGTGGTAGGAAGAGAGGTAATGGTTTCAAACAGAATAAAATCACATTTAGATTAGATATTCAGTGTAAATTCTTTACTTTGAGGGCAGTAAGACTTGGAACAGGTTGCCTAGATAGGCTGTGGATGCTCTATCCCTGGCCAAGAAGGATGGGGCTTTGAGTTACCTGATCTAGTGGAAGGTGTCTGCTCATGCCAAGGGGTTTTAACTAGAGAATCTTTAAGGTCCCTTCCAGCCCAAATGGTTCTATGATTCTGTAATAGATTGAACAGAAAAGAATTCTACAAATAAGGAAATATATATAATGAAATTGATAAAACTGAGTTTTAGAAGATTAAAACAGTATTTATAGGAAGATGAGGTTCGTGGCAAGAATCCCTTCCCAACTAAATCAAAACTGATGAAACAGAGAAATCTCAAAGACAGTAATGACTTCAGTTTGGATTTTTAGGCATGACTGAAATGAGTTTAACTTAACTGATAAGTCAAGAAAAGCAGAGGAAATTATATAAGTGAGAGGCATCTACCACCAAAATGGATCAGAATCAGCTCTTGTCACCAGTATCTCGTTGTTACACACTGTGTTAATGACATATCAGCTGGGCACGAAGTATGACTTACCCAAGGGAAAAATAATATTTTAGAGAGATCCAATAAAATATATGATCTACCTCTTGTATGTTAGCATTTTATTTTTAAAAGAATTTTTGACAAAAATACATTCAAGGTTTTAAAAATGTAAAGAAAACAAAAGTAATGATCATCTTCATATTATATCAAATTTCTATTACCCTTTTTTAGAGTAATAATTATTCTGAACTCCCTGTAGACAGCCATACAAAGACCTCCTTTGCAAGATGTTTAATAGCAAACAGATGTTCCACTATTTCTCAAAAAATTTCTAAAGCCAGTCACTGGGCTAATCTATCATTCACAGGTTTTCAGTGGTTTGTTGGCTAGTTTGCTCACTTTTGCTCCTTAGTATATTTTGCCTTCTACATTTTCATCTTTACAATAAAACTGATATAGTCAACCAAATGTTGTCAGGCTTTTAGTCACCTTTTAAAATAATTTTAAATAAAAATGCATTTAACACCTAAACTTTTTTGTTAACCTTCATTTTTCTGTTATGGATAAAGAAAATAAGTAATCCCTCTCTAATTTTTATACCAAAGTTAAGATGGTTTGGGGCCTTCATTTTGCTCTCTCTCAAACCATTCCAATATTGGCCTAAGATCCTAAACTCTTTTTCATTATATAAATCATCCTAAACCTTCTTTGTTTTATTGAAAGAATGTGATACACTAATTTTTTACAATTGAAATTGTTAACTTTTTAATGCTTTATGTGAAATAGAATATTCTTTTGGCTGGAGCTTAATGAAAATTCAACAAAAATTTATTTATGTTTCAAACACAATAGAATTGTTGTGTCCTCAGCATAAAAATATGGATTGCAGTGCAAAAAAATGTGGGAACTGGGAAACTGGTATAAAACAGTTATGAGCAAAATGCTCCAAATTCTCTACCTTTCTCCACCACAATCCTATTAATAGAAGAGTAATAGAATAATAACACAACTTTAAAGAAGTTATACTTATAAAAAGAACAGTTGTGGTGAAAAAGATCTCTAATTTTACATACCAGTTTGAACAACAGCTGTTTCAACCAGCCTCATTGAAAAACTTCTCTGAAACAAGAGAAAAAAGCACTAATGGAAAGATACAAGTTGATAGCTTTTAAGTTGCTGATGTTTAAGTTTATATTGTCAGTAGTACCAAGATAGCCCAGGTGAAATTAGAGATGAACTGCATTGAAAAAATAATAAGAAAATAAAAATATTTGTTTAAACTGCCTACTATATATATATATATATATATACTCACGGCTGTTAACGCAAAACAAATGTTAATTTCAAAATACAAGCAATGATTATGCTAATTTCTTTTACTGTGCTGAAACAAAATATTAATATACACAGTGTGTCATCAAAATGGTAACAAACGTTAAGTCAGAGAAAAGTAATTCCCCTACAGCATCTTAGAGAGGCTTGATTTTATTTTTAACTGCATCTTTAGTGGTGAGATTATTCTCTATATGACTTTTTAGAGCAATTAAAACATAATTATCAAGTGTGCCATGCATATGACACTTGAATCAAAGTAAATTGAAAAATGATACTTTTATAATTTTCATTTTGTGTTGACCATATATATTGAACCTGTGATCATTGCAGGGAAACGTGGTGGGTTTTTCTTTTTCCCAATGATGTTTTGTGAACTGTAGAAGTAAGACATTACATTGGTTATATGTAATTTCTTTGGAATGTTTTTGTTGTGAAGCTATTTTAGCTTGATTTAGTTTTTAAATCCAGGATGAAAGCATAGTTTCTTGATCTAGCTATATCTATGCCTTGGATTGATGCCAGAGATGTTACTTCCAGGTGTATTTCTTTAGTTTTACTATTTTATTATGCTATGCTGCTTTGCCCAAGAGATATGGTAAAAAAGCTGATTGTATACAGCAGTGCCTGGATCAAAATAGAGTAAATGCACACAAAATATTCTGCTATTTCTTTGAACACTCAGTCCTGGAAATACACATAAAAACTACATGAGCATCAGATCAAATATTACACACAGACTAAAAAAATAAAAAAAGTCTTTCTGCTCTTATTCCTTTCCTAATTAGTTTCAGTCCCAAGGCAACCAATTAATTATATCCTTTGAAAATGAACTTTTCCCCTTCTAAATTCATTCAAGCCCTTCCTTTCCTCAGTCTTCAGGCTCTGCATTTTCCATTTCAAATTTTAAATCACTTGTAAATACTACAAATAAAAAATCCTTATGTTTTTAATGCTCTGCTGTTAATTTCAAAAATTTTAAAACAAATAAAAAATAGTCTTTAGAGTTTTCCTTCAAAAAATGCTCATTCTATCTAGTGAAATAAATTTAGATATCTACCTCCTAAAAAAGAAAATTACAGAGAAGTTTGAAGTTGAAAGTAAAAAAGAAGAAAGATTTTTTTCCTATTAATTGTTCCTCTGTGTTTTGGCTTAGTAAATAATAGTAAAAAAGAATATAGCAGGCTTAGATACAAATTCACTTCTAGTCAATAATATTTCACTTTTTTTCATACCTCAAACTTATATGAGTAGATAAATAGGGAATAAATTTAAGTCCTGCATGTATATGTGCTTGCATGCAATCTCCAAATTAATTATTTACTATTTCTGTTTCTGAAGCATCACTACATGGAAGGCTGGAGTGAGGTGTTATAGTTGGCAGATAGCAAGCAATTTCAGTAGTCAAATACTCACTGCTTGGTGTGTAACTCTCATAAGAACAAGGGTACAAATAAAATTGGCTGTAAAGCAAAGATTGCAGAAACAAAATTGCTAAAGAGCCCAGCACTGCCAAAACAGTTTGGAATACAGTTTGTGGCTTGACAAAAGCCTGAAACATTTTGATGAATCAGAAAAACATTGCAAAGCATGAAGACTTCAAGCCTGTAGGATCATGGAATCATAGATTTGTTTGGGTTGGAAGAGCATCTAGTTCATAAATAATGATACCTTGCTCTGTGCTGTATCATCCAAATACACAGGAAGAATTTTTCTATTTACAAGTCAAATGAGTATGTTTCATCAAAAAAAAGCCCAACCCAAACAACAACAACAACCAAAATCAAAACAAAACGAACAAACAAAACAACAAAAACAAACAAAAAAAAACCACAAAACCCAACCAACGACGAAAGCCCCCAAACCAAAACCCACAACAAACAAAAACCAAAACAAACAAAAAACCAAAGGAAAAACAAAACAAAACCAAAAACAACAACAACAAACTCAAAACCAAACAAACAACCCTCCACCCTCCCCAGTCCTGAACAGCTAGGCAATGATATGGCTAGTATTCAGATCAATGGACCAGTATAGGTTGGCTGCACTGTTGAAATCAGGAGAGAAATAGTCTAAATCTTTGCAGTTCAGATGGGGAAAATCCCATGAGGCCTTGTCTTTGACTTCTGGCACTTATTTTGTCTTCATGAGCAAAACCATTAAATATCAGTTATCCAATCTCTAACCAGATCTGAATCCAAGAATGAAAATATGATTGCACTTCTGCTTGCTTTCTTTCCTTCATCTTTTTTTTTTTTTTTTTTTAAAAATTAAAAATCTCTAATTGAAAATTTATCTACT
>VZRX01022832.1:115320-168779 GCA_013398075.1 Notiomystis cincta
CAAAAAAAAAAAAACCCAACCCCACAAAACCAATAAAATTAACCCATAACAAAATAAACAACAAAAAAAATAGGTTAAAAAGTAATGGAAGAAACAGATACATTTAAATGTATTAGAGGACAGGATGATTAAAAAACCTTTGCATTGGAAAACCAACTAAATGATTTAATGAAATTAGTTTATTCCATAAGTAAAATGTGAGTGCTAAAATCAGATAGATAAGAATGAAGATAATTCTGATTAAGCAATAAAACAAAATAAAAATGTGACAAAAGAAAAAATAGAGAAAATCTAAATATTTTTTGGTGTGTAAATCATGCACAGAAAAGCATGACAGCACTTTCCTAGATGTAGCAGAAAAACTGGGAAAAGTAATTATCATAAGAATCATGAAAAATTATGTACAAGAAGTCTTTGAGGTGACCTAATTGCAGACTTCAGTATCTAAGGGGAGTCTGCAAGAAAGCCAAAGGGACTTTTCATAAGTGTAGCTAAGGAGTCTGGATCCATGTGAAACTACTGTAAGATCAGAATATAGCACGAGTTTGGCAAAGTGCAGAACAAACAGTGAACAACAGTGCACTGAAAATCAAGAACTGTGAAAAAAATAATAAATTATTCATTACCAACATCACACAGCATGGTAAAAGTTGGTATTTTTTTTTCTTCATTACTGCACATGATTTGAACTTTTTGAAAGCCAGACTACAAATTAGACAGCTGTTCATAACATGTGGAGAGGGAACAAGTGGTTCCAATAGGGATCTCATGAAAGCTCTCGATGCTTCTTTCTGAAGTAATGAACACTTCATTGCAGAGGAAAAACCATTACCTCATTGCATGAGCAGCAAATAGACAGGTACATATTAACAATTTCTCTGTCTGGGTAAATGGAAAAGCCTTAAAAAGACATGAAGGCAAGTCCTTATTACATTACAGGGTATGTGCTGACGGGTGAGTTTATGCAGATTTGTTGCATCTGGATGCAGACAATGCTTCAGATTCTTAAACAGGAAACAAAAACGTTGTAAGTTGGATGGTTTGCAGTGTAAGTTCAGTTTTCCTTGCATGAGAGGCTGAGCAGAACAGAGAAATTGACACTAAATATATTGCCTATTATTTCCTTCTCCATCATAATCCTTTTTTCTCTGTCTCATTATGCTGCATTATCTTTATTTTGGATCCTTTATGTGCATTTATTATGATAAATCTTCTGTCATTTTGTTCTACCATTAGTCAATTTAACCATCAGTCTGTGCAGTCATTTTTCAGATTAAAGCTGTATTTTAACCTACATTTCAGATTTATTGGAACTGAAACATTTTAGCATGAAATATGCTTAAATAATATATATATAGATATTGTATGCACATAAAATCTGCTGTTGCTTTCAGAATCAAGGTGGAAGACAGTTATTGAGAGATAATTGTTGCTATTTATGGGAAATGGGTTCTCATTAAAAATAAAGGTTAAGCTAAGAAGTTAGTTCTTTCCAGGGAATGAAATTTACATTTCTTTTTAAAGTGACAGCTTACAATAGCAATAAAAACTAAATTCAAATTTGCTATATAATAGACTTCCTTTCTAATTAAACTTTTTTTGGACTTAATAAAACAAACTTCTTAAAGTTTATTTCTGTTCAAGCTTGGCTTCCTTCCTAAAGCAAAGGTTTCTGGAACCTTAGAAGAAAATTCCTTCGAAGAAAATCCCTTCAACCATTTCATAATTATAAGATTATGAAATCTATTTTCCCATATAAATGCTAAATTATAAATAATAATTTCCTGTGGAGTCTATCATTGAGATAGACTTCCAATTAGGACATGTAAATACTTCAAGGGTGAAAATAAAATAATCAAAATGTCCCATAACTCTGTGAAAAAGGTAAAGAAGGGATCTTTTCCCAGTAAATATGGCCTAAATTATTTTTTCCTTCAGCTCAGACCTTGAGGTAAAAATTATGATGGTCAGATACTTTCATAAAGAAAAGAATTAAAATAGAAGTTGCAATGAGTCCAGATGATTTTGTGACAGTATCACTGCTGAAAAAAGTTTCTGTTCTGCAGTGGCAGAGTAGATTCACATCCACCTATGGGAGAATGGTAACCAAGGAGAATGGCAGGCTAGTTATTAAACAAAACAAAACAAAGACAAAACAAAACAAACAAAAAAATCTAGATAAAATTTAGTATCACTATAGTTGCTAACATTAAATTGGAGTATTCTTGGAAAAAAAAACACATGAAGTTCTTGATAGAGATATGCAGAAGGAAGCACTTTTATGACTAATATCTTGGCAAATGCTAAAAGAGGTTTCTGGTGTAATGTATTTTCTGGTTTAAATATAATTTTCAGCTGATGTTATATTTGAGATACTTTTTTTGGATGATAATTTCAAACACTGTGTTCTGAACCAAACTGAGGTCAAACTTGCAGAGAGAGTAGCTGAGGAGATAATCTTCATGCAGTTCTAAATATCAATTCCTATACTGACAATTCTTGATACATGGAATACAGAAGCTCTTTAAAGAACTACAAAGTGGTAAGAAATAACCATTCATGAACAGGTCCTTTGGTAAAACACATTCTTTTGCTGAAGCTCTTGCTTTGAAAGTGCTAGGAGAACTAGAAATATAAACATTGCATTAAAAGTTTTCTTGCAGAAAGTTAATGATTAAACTTCTCAGTTTTCCATTCTTTAGGTATTAAAGGAGTATCTGGTTTTCATTATGTGGTACTGATGTATTTTGCTTTTCTCTAGCTATTTAATTATCGGCTAAACATTGTTTTGATGTTTTTAGACTGTTTTATTTACTTTTTTAAAAAACGGAAAATATAAAATGGCTAAAAAAAATCCATGAGTAATGGCTTACAAATTGGTGACAGCAGGTTGTTTAAGATAATTGTGCAAAAGTAACTGAAGTGAGAAAGAATGAAACTCTCCAAACTACAGCAAAGCCAGTGTGAGATCTACCTAGAGAGCAAATCTTCTAAACCCAGCAATTCATTCTCTTCTATCTTTCTCAGTGCATGTGTTGCCTTCAAAACAATTCTACCCAAGAGAGATACAATTGCTGTTTTAATTACAACTCACAAAAGAGAAAGCAACAGATGTATAAACATATTTTAAGTATTTATTAAATATCTGCTGAATTGTTATAGTCCTGTTGGCTCATTAGTAAAATCTCCATGGATTAGCTACTGATTCTCAACACCTTCATCTACAAAGACTTAGGGAAGATTTGCATTCTCACCTTATGTACACTCATTATAATTTCTTCTTTATGTTGCTAATTATAAGAACTTATATTTTTTGCTCTTTTCTTCTTGGTAAGGTCTCACAGAATTGCTGACTATAAAAGATCTATAAAAGGATCTATAAAACAATCCACTGAATAAATATACCAAACTATTAAGTTCTTTTTCAAACTGATCAAGGTTAAGAAGTATCAACTAATAAATCAAGCAAAAAACAAAGAAAAAAGGGGGTGAGTGAGCAGGAAAAAAAAAAAAGACTCAGTTCTTGGAAAATTAAGATTGTGAGGACTTTTCTTATAAGGCCAAGGATACTTGTGATCCCACACTACAGGCATTTAGAATTTCCTGGAAGAATATTCTTCTTTCGTATTATATCTCTGAATATAATTCAAGACTGACAAACCGCTAGACGTGATGATTTCTTAATATGCATAATCAGGAATAAATGCCATACATTTTGCATAATACTATGTCAACTTTTCAGAGGGCCCATGAGAATTTGTGTTAAAAGTGTATGACCTTCTGAAGGGGAAGACAGAGCTTTTTCCCACTTATTTTCCCCATCATTCCACAGAATGTCCAAAGGTAGAAAAAGAATTTAGTCCATATTATTATAATCTCTCACAGTGCTTCTTATCAAGAGAAATTAATATCTTCCTCCCTTAGCTTTAGCCCAAACTTCGCTGGAAGTCTAATCTGTAGAGATGATGTAAAGAGAAATACAGATGGCTAGTTTCCAGTTTTCTGCTCAAGGGTGAGTGGAAACATCCTCTAGACTACATGTCTCTGACAACAAATTTTCTTTTTTTTCTATTTTTATTGTGGGTTTAGGAACTTTGCTTATAAGTAGATGCACAAGTATGTTTTTTAAAAGAGAATTTATGTAGCAGAAGTGACATTTTTAAAGCCTATAGGGGAAATATCAAGGTAGTTACATTTCTGGAATACACAGGAATTGTCAGAAGACAACATGTAGAGGAACTCGTGATGGGTCATAAAAACTGCGTTTTATCGAACTCATGATTTTCAGAACAAAGTGGGATTATGAATTACAATTCCTAGGCTCATCAACTAAGCTCTTCGGCTGATCTCATTTGAGGATGGAGAGTTATAGGATGCAGTATGTTTTTATGAAAAATATTCTTTTCATGGTGACTGGATATTTCTGTCCTTCATTTCTTGTCTGCGTTCTTTCTTGAGGACTTTCCTGAGGACTCCATGAAACTTCCAGCAGTGGACTAAAAGTGAGTAACTGAAGCTGTTATATCTGCCAACTTCCAGTATGCTTACACTGAGCATACAATGGGCTGAAAATGGCTCAGGTCTGAACTGATTCAGGAGTGATCAGACTAGTTTTATCTTAGATGTAATAACATTGTCTAGTAAAAGATAATGTAGGTGTTTTGGTTTAAACTCAGCCAGCAACACAGCACCACACAGCCACTCGCTCAATCCCCCACCAGTAGGATCAGGGAGAGACCTGGAATGGTAAAAGCTACAAAAACATGTGTGTTGAGATAAAGACACTTAAATAGCAAAGGCAAAAGCCACAAACACAAGGAGAGAAAACCAAGGAATGACTTCATTGCTTCCAATGGGCAAGCAGATGTTCAGCCATCTCCAGGAGAACAGGGCCCCGTCACATGTAACGGTGAGCTGGGAAGACAAATACAATCACTCCAAATTTTCTCTCCTCCCTCCTTCTTTCCCAAACTTGTATATACTGAGCATGATGCCATATGGTATGACATATCCCTTTGATCAGCTGGGGTCACCTGTCCTGGCTGTGTCTCCTCCCAGCCTCCCATACACCTCCAACTTCCTCCTCAGTGTGGCCACATGAAAGGAAAAAATGCCTTGGCTCTGTGAAAGCCCAGCTCAGCAATAACAAAAACATCTCTGTGTTATCAACTCTGTGTTCAGCACAGTTCTAAAGCTCAGCCCCATATCAGCCACTGTGAAGAGAGGTGACTCCATTCCAAACAAAACCATCACAGCAGGACAAGTAAAAGTCTCAGAGTATCAGACTTTATTCAATATCATACCTGGCATATCTTTTTACGCTTTGTTTTTCTTCCAAAATGCATGAATTCCACTGGGTCTATTTCCAACAGATTTTACTATCTCACAAAATGCTTTTAGTCAGAGCACTAATAAATAGATTTTCACTTCTGCCCAAAAGAAGTACTTTCTTTCTTTCAATTAAAGAAACTTTGGAGACATAACACCAAGTAAATAAAAAACATATTCAAGTAGTTTTTTTCTGTATATTCCTGGCCAAATGTAATTGTAAAAAAATCATATCTTACTCAAATTTGCTTCATGATTGTAAGCTACTTTAATACCATGACTGATTTTTATTTGCATAGAGGGCAATGTCAGAATTGGTAGACAATTCTAGATTTGAAATACAAGATTAATCTCCCCGAATTAAAAAAATAAAAACAGGACAGAGAAATATTTATTCATTAAAAATAACAACAATAAACTATGATGTGAAACATTAGTGATTTTGATCAAAGAGTTACTTTCAAAGATCCACTGTTTCTTTTCAAATGATGTAGTTCATAAGAAGGCTTCTCTGTCAAAGTTTGAGAAATAACTGCATGTATTTTCTTATGATAGAATAAAAATCTTTTATTTACTAGTCACAGTTCTTGATTTTTGCCTTACTTTGCCTGCAGTGCAGGATGTTGAAGTAGGAAAACAAATTAAATTTGGGTTACTGGAGTGGAGAAATAGGGGAGATTGTAAAAAAGAAATTTGTAATCAACATATTAAATGAGAATGTAGCATAAGTATCACAGACAAGAACCTGAGTCAGTCTCCATTGAATTCTGAGTCAACTCCACTGACCAGAACTCAAAGAGAAAAGGCAAGAGACTTCTGACTCATAAAAAATTAAATGTGTTTAATGAACAAAAATTATGAGTTGCACAGAAAAGGTAATAAAGAACTCCAGAAATAAACATGAAGCTATACGGGTATTCGAATGAAAGATACAGGGAAAGCCTTCAGAATCACTACAGTTGTAATAAATTCTGTTTTCTCTCCATATGAGATATTTAACAAGAGTTATCATAAGACCATAGGGCTCATTAAGTAACCAATTACGATTTCCTCCATTTTCCTCTTTTTCTCTCCTCAAGATATATGAAAAAAGAATCCAAAGAAATCTGATACAGTAAAAATGTTCAAGCTTTCCTTTTCTTCATGGGGAAAAGCTCTGACAGTGCAGATCTCATTCCCTTAGATTGGAACAGGGCAGCACTAGAACAACCCAACATCCAGCATATCTGACTCCTGTGCCCATGAAAGGTTTTGCCTGCTGAGACTGTTCACTTCAATTAATTTTGCCACTGATATTTACAGAACAAGAATTAAAGACCAGACTTTGGATTATTTCACCCCCCAAAAAACTGGGTAATACAATAAATCTGTGATTCCTCTTCTGAAATCTCCTTTACCTCTGAAGTAGCCATCTTATACTCTTAAATTTCTGATAACTAACTTCATTGTGATTTGACATTAATATGCTTACATCTCTTTACAACTTAGCACCATTTCCTATGTGCAATTAAAAAAAAAAAAAAGGAAAAAGGTCTCCAGACACTGACAAATTGGTTCCAATTTGTCTTTCCTCCAGACATCAGGTAGTCTGAAATGCCATGAACTCCTCTGTGGATGAAATGTCATTGTGTGAAAACTGCAGGAAAATGGTTTCCAAATGCCTAAATTTTCAGTTGAGATGGATTCATGGAAGTCTGTATGCGGTATGACAAATCTGTGGTATAGAGCTGAGTGATTCCTTGCTGATGAAGGGAACAGCCTTTTCATAAAGGCTTCAGAGGCATGCAAAAGATTTAGCATCCAGTGAAACTTTTCTCTTCCTTTCTCAATGTTTGTTGTTTCCCACTCATTTTAGTTGGAATACCATTCACAACTCACCTGAAAAAGAGCAGTTTCTTCTCTTTTTCTTATTTTTCATACTACAGTACTTGTGCTGCTTCCCACCAAAGCCGGTGATGGCAACAAGAACAAATTAAAATAATAGAGAGGATTTTTTTTAAAAGCACTTAACTGAATTTGTGAATAGTTTGTGACTAAAGTAAAGGTTTTCTTGAGGCAATGAAGTCTGCTAATTTTTGTTTAGTTAAGGATCATGGTCATTTTCTTGCTGTCCATGTCTGTTTTCTGGACAGAAATCTGGCACTGTTCAGCCCGTGGTCAGCTTTTAGTCAGTCATCACCTCTTCTGTAAATCAATACATGTCTGATGGTGACACTCTGCTAATTTATTTTCTTTGTAGAATTTTGGATAGGAATGAAGATTTGTTCCATTTCTTACACAGGTAATAGAGCTTCACTGCTAATCCTTCCTTCTACTTCTTGCCTAGATTTGACAGTTTGGGTGTATGGAAACTGAAAATTATGCATCCAATGCAGGAAGAACAAAAGAAGAAAATGAGAAAAAAGAATAGAAAGGAAACAGCCTTATTACTTCTCTTACATTTTATTTTGGTTTTGGCTGTGTAAGAGACAACACTGGAAATGTTGAAAGGAGACAAAGGAAGTACAATCATTTTGATATATGTCTTATTTTATTAGAAAACAGTACTTTAGATGACTTGAGTTCTGACAGGTAAACAGAGGAATAATGATATTTTTTGTGTGTCCACTCATGTTTGAAATATCTGCAAGGATAGAGATTCTGCAATATCTCAGGGTGACCTGTTCCAGTGATTGATCACAATTACAGCATTGGGAATTTTTTGCCCTTATGTTTAACAGGAATTTCCTGCATTTTGGTTTGTGCCCTTTTCTTCCTCTGTTTTCCTAGACCACCACTGACATGAGTTTGACGTGAATTCTACTGTGTTCTTTATTTCTCCCATCAATTATTTATCCACATTGTGAAAAGAGCCCTGTACCTCTTCTTCAGGCTGAACATATACAGCACTCTGAGCTTTGTCATGTGCTCCAGTTCTTTAATCATCTTTCTGGTTGTTGGTTGACTAGCTGCAGGGGAAAAAAAATATATATACACACATTGTGCTGGAGAACCCAGAAATGGACACAGCATCCACATGTGCCACACCAGTGATAAGCAGAGGGAAAAGATCACCTTTTTTTGGTCTGACATCAACGTTCTGCTTAATGCAGCTCATCAGTCCAGCTAATCAGTCCCCAGTCAGTTCTGGTGCCTATAGATTTTCCTCCCCAGGAAATTTTGTTTTGAACATCTTTATGGTCTTCCTGTGTTCCTACTTATCCATTCCCTCATCTTGTAGAAGTCTGTCTGTATAGGTCCTGAGCAGTCTTCTAGGGTACTAACCACTCCTCACATTGTCCTTAGTGTTCTTGATTTCTATGAAGTATTATAAAGTGACTGCCATTTTAAAAGGGTCAAAAATACATTGAAATTGTGGAGACCCTACATAATTTCATAATTATTTGAAGATATATTACTAAGTACTTTCTTTCTACAAAAAAAAAAAAAACCCAAACATTAAATTATTTAATGAAATTATGGGCAGATGACTGAATTTAGAAATATCTGTAGTTTATTTCTATACAATCAAATAATCTTATATTATTTAAAGAGAATAATAGTATTCAGGAGACATATGCTCCTGTGTAGAGAATGAAATAATAGTTATAGAGATTGAAATGTAAGCCTTGTTTTGATATACACAGATTTTATTATTTTCATGCATTTTCAATGACGAGTATATTAGAACTGTTCTCTTGGAAATCAGTAAAAAAATATTAGGGAAAAAATTCTTTTTAAGTTTTATGAACTTGCCACTTTTTCTATATATTCTTTTGAAATTTTTTGATAGAATGCATATCAGAAATCACATTCTATATTAGTTAATGCAAATAAGAGAGGTCCATTTACATTAATACCACTGTGTTGCAGATGGGTGATTTAGGATCACTTGAAAAATCAGCATCAAAGGAATTTGCAGAATGGTTTTCATATGAATTTACAAAAACACGAGTTAATACAGTTTGATGGCAAGGTTCACTCTATTAATTACTACATGGAAGAAACATATTTCGAAAAATTGTATTTTAGTCCACAATTTGTGATTTGAAACCTCTTTACCCTTGCTTATTTTCTAGTTGTTTATGTTTGCAATATATGAACATAAAATTAATCTTTCTTTTCGTAATTTTTCACACACACTACAAAAGTACATAACAAGTAGTACAACAGTGTATTAAACTGGGTTTATGATGGAGTTGTAATCATTCCAAATACCTTCTAAAGGAAATGTCTTAAAGATGCACAGAAAAGGAGGACTAACACATTTAATCCAGATTTGAAAGTCTTTATACTGATCTTTTCCCTCTAGTGAAATTCTGTAATTGTCTCTTGTACTAAGATGGAAAGAAGATTGAAGACAAGTTTTATCAGAAAAATTATTTTACTGACAGAAACAATTTCCTTCTGGCTTTTGGCTACAAGACTTATAATTTTAAACTAGAGTTTAGTCATGAGTTTCTACAAACAAGGATGGTATATGTCAGTTTATCTGGATTAGGTTGAAGGGTTTAATTTTCTTACTACACAGTTCTGTTAAGTGGAAAAACTGTTAGGGATAATAAATGTAGTAATAGAAACAAGTTGTTTGGATGTGTTTTCTGCTATAACAATTGCTTTTGAACATCGTACATATTTTTATATAGAAAGTATATTTTTAAAAAGAAAAAAAAATGTAACATTAACTTAAATAGTTGTAGGTGTTTAACACTGGTTATCAGCTAAGACACATAGCTGCTTCTCAGTCCCTCACAGTGCAGTGGGGGAGAGAATCAGAAGGATAAAAGCTAGAAAATTCATGTGTTGAGATAAAGGCACTTTAATGGGGAAAGCAAAAGCTATGCAGAGAAGCAAAGCAAACAAGGAATTCATTCACTACCTTCCAAGGTCATGCAGGTATTCAGTCACCCAAGGAAAGCAGGGCTCCATTGCATGTAACTGTTACTTGGGAAGGCAAATGCTATAATTCATCCCAGCCTTCCTCCTTCTTGCTACAGCTTTATATGCTGAGCATGATGCTGTATTGTCTGGAACATCCTTTTGGTCAGCTGGGCTTTGTTGTCCCAGCGGGTCCCCTCCCAAATCCTTGTGCCTTCCCAGTCTTCTCACTGATGAGGTGGGGTGAGGAGCAGAAAAGGCCTTGACTCTCTAAGCTCTGCTCAGCAAGAAAAAAAAAAAAAAATCTTTGTTCTATCAACATTATTTCCAGCAGAGATCCAAAACAGAGACCCATATTACTTACTGTGCAGAAATCTGGCTCTACCCCGGCCAAAACCAGTACCAGCATAAAACCAGACATGTACCTATAGGAAAATAAAAGAAGCCCAGGGTCTACTCTGAAGTGAAACTGCAGTGGGTTGACCCTGGCTACATGCCAAGTGTCCAACAAAGTTGCTCTGTCATGCCCCTTGTCAGCTGGAAAGGGCAGAGAAAACATTATGAAAGGGTTGAGATAAGGGTAGGGGCAGATCGCTCACCAATTACCACCATGGGCAAAGCAGACTTGTATTGGGGAAATTGCATTTCCTACCAATCAAATCAGAGTAGAATAAGATGAAATATAAACAACTTTTAAAATACCTCCTCCCCACCCTCTCTTCTTCCTGTGATTTCTCAGTGGCACAGGGGGAAGGGAATGGGGGCTGCAGTCAGTTTGTCTCATGTTGTCTCTGCCTTTCCCTCCTCCTCACAGTCTTCCTCTGCTCCATTGTGGTCCCTCACACAGGTTGCAGATTTTCATGAACTGCTCCAGTGTGAATACCTTACATGCAGCACAGTCTTTCAGAAACAAGTTGCTCCACCATGGGTCCTATGGGGTCACAAGTCCTGCCACTAAAACTGCTCCATCCTGGGCTCCTCTCCTTCACAGGGTCACAGGTACTTCCAGGAGCCTTCTTGAACATGGGATTCCCATGGGGTCATGGTTTCTTTCAGGCATCTACCTGCTCCAGCATGGAGTCCTCTGCAGGCTGGAGAGGAATCTCTGTGCCTGGAGCATCCCCTCCCCCTTCTTCATTGACCTTGCTATCAGCAAGGCTGTTTCTCTCACATATTCTCACTCCTATCTCTGGCTCCTGCTTTGCAGTAATTTGTTTTCCCCTTCTTAAACAGGTCATCCCAGAGGCACTACCACTGCCACTGATGGCCTTAGCTTTGGCCAGGGATGGCTCTGTCTTGGCTCTATCTGTCTTGCTTGGATAGTACTGATTATATTGAACACAGGGAAAACTTCTGGTCTCTTTTCATGGAAGTCACCCCTGTAGCTGAACTGCTGCCAAAATCTTGGATTGCAAACACTATATTCAGACTTGTATTGGATCACATTTCTTTGGTGTCAGCATAAACTCTACTAGAATGAAATTTCACTGTCGTACCTAAAGACCACATTTGTACCTTGACATCTGCAATACCCCTACATACAGATTAGTTTGTGTGCCAAAATCAGAATTTTAGGGTATTTCTATGTAGCTGTATAGGTAAATGATCAGCAAGACAGTATACCTTCTGAGGTAGCAGTTTTTCCAACTGCTAAAAAGTCACCAAGCCATCACTGATTTTTTTCTAGAACAAGTGCTCTCAGTATACCAGAAGTAAAACTTTCGCAGAATTCAGAAGCTTTCCCATTGAGAGGGACATAATGCCAAAGTACTGCTTCATTCCAGTCATCTCTGTCTGCTAAAATATTGTCCTCCATTACTGAACAGCAGAACTCATAGCAGCCATGTGGGTGCTCTGACAGACAGTGCAGGACACACTGACCCCCAGCTGCTATGGCTGGTGAAATACTCAGATAGACTAGGTATGAGGGGCTAAGAAGTTAGAAATGGCCAACTTCCTTTGGGTTGGTAAATTAAATTAATCTGCGAAGATGGGAAGAATTTCAGGGTTGCAAACATTTTTTTATCACATGGCTCATTTTTGCTGTCCACTGCATGGGATGATACATGATTCTTTCATCAATATTCAGTAAAATTGGCAGAAAACTCGCAGTCATTTTATTGCCAGAATTACTGATTAATCTTCTGTGAAGTGGCAATCCCAGATCTGTTGTTTACTACAGAAATTGCTTTGGGGAATAATTTTAATAATGGCATGACTTGTGGTTATGGGACTAATACAACTACACAGGCAGAAAAAAATTGTACTCAAAAGTCGAAAACAATTGTGACTAATGAATGGTAAATGTAAGCAAAAATGGGCCTGATCCTCTGCTGCTTGGTATGTGGCAATTGCAAGCACTAAAATTCTTTCCAGACGGGCATGTTTTAGATTTCCAGAGGTTGGAAATTGCACAAAACAAGAGAGGGCTATGGAATATTGCCTTCTAACATGGAGAACTGGAGAATGCATGCTAATTTGAATGAATAGCTATTGCATTTTTACAAAAAATGTTTGTGGATGAATAATCTGCTGGTTTTGGGCACATCTTCAAAGATATCCCAAAAAAGAGTTTGAGCAAAAAAAAAACCAAAAAAACCCTTCAAATTAAATATCCTTAATAACTGTATTATTTTTTTCAAACTGATGTTCTGTAAGAAGTTTGCAACGAAATTTTACAAAGAAATCAGATGACAATTTGGATATAAAACAGTCTTTCAAACAAATCAAAGCCATCACTGAGAGTCAAATGTCTTTTTTTCCATCCGTGTTCACTGTGGAAAAATCAGGGAGGTTCTTTCACTGGAGCTCTTTTTTATTGGGAACTCAGCAGTTGTGCCTGAAATTGGCTGTAAAAAGGGTTATGAAGCAGACTGACAAAATAAGCAGTAACAAATTGGAAGAACTACATGGCATTCACTCAAGTGTTCTAAGATAACTCAAGGATGAAATAGCTAAATTACTAATGGTAGTGTGTAACTTTTCTCTTCAAAACTGCTGTTGCACCTTAGGACTGGGAAATGATAAATGTGTTGCCAGAGATCTAAAAAAATTCTCTCTGTGGCAGATTGTAGCACAGTTGACAGCTAGGTGACCAACAAGCCTCTCTATCACTCCTCCCTCTCAAGAGAACAGGGGGATAAAATCCAACCAAATACTTGCGGGTTGAGGTAAGTGTAGGGAGATCACTCAGCAATTATCTCCATAAGCAAAACAGACTTGGTGAAATTAGTTTAATTTTCTACCAATTAAACAGGCTAGGATAAAGAGAAATATATTTTCACTCCTCTCACTCCCAGTTGCTGAACAGCATTTTTACCCTTTCTTCAACAGGTTATCACAGAGGCACTCACACCATCACTGCTGAGCTCAGCTTTGGCCAGAAGTGTGACTGTCTTGGAGCTGGCTGGAACTGATTCTGTCCAACACAGGGGCAGCTTCTGGTATCTTCTCACAGTAGCCAGGACCTGGGCACATACACTAATTACACCTGAATATAAAAACAAATAAATAATTAGAAAGTGGAGGCAAAAGTAAGCAGCCTTCTCTTGCAGAGCATTGAAATTATCATAGATTTGTGTTGGTAGAATATTTTTTTACACTCATTTGCAAATAACCTAAAAAAAAGAGATCAAAGGTCAAGTGACAAAGTCTTTCTGAAGTAATTCAGTGCAAGGTGCACAGAGTTCAGCTTTGAAAACTTTGATGAAGTCAGTAAGAATTTGAGTGACAATGTTAAGAAAATATCAGATGAAATATAGTGTTGATAAATGTAAAGTAATCCACATGGGGAAACAAATAAAGGGCCCTGAGCTGATCATATTACCCGGGGGAAGATTTTGGTTTTGTGACAGTCAGTTCTAATGCTCAGCAAATGTGAAAAGAAATCAGTTGTCAGAAAGTAATAAAGAAATACAGAATGAAACAAAAAATGTCATTATTCCATTGTACAATTTCATGTTTCTGATATGTTTTGAATATTATACAACCTTAGTCCTCATACCTCAAAATTATATAGTAGAATTGGAAAAAGTTCAGGAAAGAGTAAAGCCTCTGATTAAAAATGTGCAAACATTTCCATACAAGTAATGATTTAACAAGGTAGAACTGAACAGGAACCTGTATGGAAGAAATAAGGTGGTGGATTTAATAAACATCCACAAAATCACGAGTGACATAGACAGTTTAACAGAGATCAATCATTCCTGTTTTCTTCTTATCTACTATCAAATTAAGCTAGTGGGAGGTAGGTTCAGAATAAAAGATGAGCTTTTAGGGTTTTTGTTTGTTTGATTGATTGTTTTTTCTCTCCATATAATACACAGTAGAATAATGAAACTCTTTGTCAAAGAATGTTGTAGGTGTAAAAGTTTAAATCCTTCCAAGGGCTTATTAGATAGTTCTGCGAAATAAAAGTTTATTAAGCATTACTAAATAGGCAGAGCACATCTGATTCACAATATTTCCTGAAACCAAAAAAAAAAAAAAAATTAACAATAAAAGGCAGTGAATTAATTCAGGAAATTTCATATATTCTTGCTCCATCCTTCCTTCTGCAGTATCTGTTTATTCCTGCTGCTAGGAAAAAGATATTGGGTGTGTGCTTTTCATCCGACTTACTGACATCAATCTTGTAATCTGTTATTTAATTTCTTGTCCAGGGTTAGACTTACCTTGATTTCTTCAATATCCCATTCTTGTCATTAGATCAGTGTAGTGTAAAAATTCTGCATGATGCTCCTTGAGGAGGGGAGGTGGAGAGGGAGGTGCTGATCTCCCCGGTATCCAGTGACAGGATGTGGGGCAATGGTTTAAAACTGCATCAGGGGACATTCATATGTGACAATAAGAAACATTTCTTTATTGAGAAGGTGTTCAAAAACTGTAACAAGCTTGCTAGGGAGGTGCTTGATGCCCCAGGTCTCTCAGTGTTTGAAAGGTATTTGGGCAATACCCTTAAAACCTGCTTTAACTATTGGTCAGGCCTGGTCAGAGACTTGGAGTAGATGATCATTGTAGAACCCTCCCATTCTTGGTGAACTTTTCTTACCTATTTGATTGTAAACCTAGCAGAAATATTCTCATTTAGAAAAACTGTAAAATACCATTTATTTAATTGTCACTTATGTAAAAAAAACCACCTTATGTCTAATATGGGAAACAGGCCAGTGTCACTTTAAAAAGCAACAACACTAATTAATTTCACACCCATCAAACCCTCACATGATTTTGAGGTCTTAGAGAAGATAATGAAGCACAAAGCAATGACAGTTGAATACTGAGTGAACTCCCACTCACTTCTCTTCTGAGAAAAAATAAAACTTTTAGATTTTAGCGCCTACATCTCAATTTAACTGAAGTGTTCTTAACAGCAAAGAATATTAAAACAATTAATGAAATTCACAAAAAACCCCATATTTTCCTTCAGTTTCTGGTGCTATCTGTAATACAAGCAGATTTTCCTATATTTTTCATGGGTGTTTTTAGAGTATTTCATTAGCTTGGAAGAATGGTTGAAGAATTATGTCAACTTCTTACAGCAATAAAAGCCTAGTAGTTAAAGCTAAGCATGACAAGACAGCTTCTAATAGTTGGTATATTAGTATAAATCTAGGCTAGTCACCTTGATTTTTTTTCACTACTGTACCTCTAAATCTGCCTCAGTATGTTAATTTTCTTTAGAAAAAGAAAAAAAGATAAAATCATCTTGCTCTTTCAGCTCTTTTCTCATTAAAGCTCGTCTGAGTATCTCCTGTCTCTTCCATTAGAGTCAGACATAATCATACCCAAAAGACCAACATATCCATCGCTGTTCAGCTGCTGTAGGGTTCTTTACTCTGCAGGAATCAAGATTACTTTATCAGCAGGAGATTTTCTGCTAAATCCATTGAAAAGTTGATATTCTTGAGGAATCTTTTATAAAATTATACAGAAGAATCAAGGCAAGTGTCAAGCAGAGCCAGCGGCATTACACAGGGTTACAAATAGAAGAACATGGATCATACTGGAAGGGTTGTCAGTCTCAAGGAGTACTCAAAGAGTTGAATGTTTTAGTCAAAGAACTGTTATTTGTATTTCACAGATCCCCTTGGTTTATTTTTTAAAATTGTTTTCCTACTAATTTGTTTAGAGATAAATGATATGTAATTTTTAGACAGCTAGGTGACCTAATTGGCCATCTTTTGATTTGCATTCTATAAAGAATATAAACTTCAATACAAAGAATGTATATATACTTTTTCCCCTAGTGATTCTTATGATGAAAAGAAGTCCCACCACCTTTCATAAACCTCGCACATAATTCTTATCTTAGTCTAGGCATTCTTTTCAGAAGGTTTTTCCTTGATTTTCTGCTAAAAACAGACCCAACCTCTACAAATCTTTATAAATAAGCAGAATGGTTCAGATTTTAGCAGCTATATCTTGCTCTGGTAGGTGGAGTTTATTATCAGTGTTAGAAAGTTTAGGGCAAATCCATCACTGTATGTCTGTGACCAACGTTCAGGATTGCTCAGTTTAGGGGTTCAGTAGCATGAACGTTTAAAAAATCCCAAAAGTATTGAGTAGAATACTGTTGTCCTGGGTCAGTTTTGGTTTCTTAAGTAGAAGACACAGTGCCAATTTTAAACTAAGTCTATTCTTATTATTGTAAGGAAAACAATCTCATAGCTTTTAATAGAAACAATATTATAAGTAGATCTATTCTAAATATTCACTAGAAGATAAAGTATTTTTCTTTACTGAATCTATATTTTTGCTAGGTTTCATATAGTTTTATTTTCTTAAACAGAAATATTTGCCTAAGAAAAGACACATCTTTGAAGAAAACAGTGTTAATGAGAAAAGAAGGTGTTAAACCAGGTTTTTCTCAGCCATTATTAGACAAAAGTGTTTTCTTATGTTGTTACTACACAAACATTACAATGTGAAGAGTGTTCTGAGGAGATTAAGTATATTGGGAAAACCCCAAATTTTATTTGAGGCTTAAATAATACTTTGACCCAAATTATAAAGTATCCATACAGATTTCTTACAAAAAAATAAAAATACTGTTAATAACTCCCTCTTTTTGTATCTTTTTGAATGCTAGCTTTTTTTTAAGTGACTAATTTTTGCCATTTTTAAGTAGGTTAATTTAAAGCCCTATATTCCTACCAAATTGTGATATCTCTCATATTTCCAAAGTGCTGTACAGAACCATGAAATGTCTGGTTTCTGTTAAGCATTAACCACTGACATCAAGGAGGGTAGAAACTAGAGTAAAAAAAAGGCAATTAAAAAATCTTAAATATAAATTATAGATTATAGATTATAGATTATAGATTATAGATTATGTGTAGATTTGAACCATTTCTTTTGTGTTATGATGTGACTGAAAGTCTCCATGAAAATTTTACAGCGAAGTAGGTAAATATGATTCCATTAACTGGCACTATCAAAAGGAACTTCTCACAATCACTGGCTCTGGAACATCTCTGAACCTCCATCTCTATGGATCAGGCCAGAGACCTGGTAAAAATTCTGTAGATATCTCACTAGGAAGTTTTCTCTGGTGAGTGAGGTGACCTGTGCCAACCACGGCCATAGCACTGTAAAGACAGGGAAAACCACACAGGATCTTAAAGGGAGCAGATCTCAACTCCATCCTGGAACATCATCTTTAGGATTTTTATTTGAAAGAATTTTTTTTTCATCATTTTAAACAATCTTTTAAAACAATAGAAATAGTAATTTTTATCCTAAGGTTTCTATGGTCATGATCTCTAAATAAGCAGTGCCAATTTTTACAAGTGTACTTTATATCTGAGTCTTTTTTTAAGTATATTATTGCTCAAATATTCACCAAATGAACTAGCTCTAATAAAGAGTTACAATAATTTATTAGAAATTTGATTAATTTTAATGTTAAATTGTTTTATTGGATCACAAATGAGGTAAATATAAAAGGAAATTTATTTTCATTAGACTTCCACTAATCATTAAGAGATATTTTGTCTTATTACACTTTGTTATTAATGGTTAGAATTTATTTAATTTCACTTTCAACTGGCTGTGGCAATTGGTTTAATTTGATTAAATTGATTCATTCTGACAGGCTCTGGTGGATTCTATTGTGACGACTTGATAGAGTTACACACAGAGTGTCTGTAGTCCATGAGCAAAGTTTAAGGATGTCAGTGAAAGAAATAAGAAGTAACTTCTTTTTAGTTTTATTTAATTTTTCCCTTCCAATAGTTTATTGTTTTCTTTGGTGAATTTTTTGTTATTTTTTTTCCTCATTTTTTTGTTCATCAACTTTTAAATTAAATTTAGTCATAATTTTGTAAATATGGGTCTCAATCATAAGGAGAAACAAAACTTATAGACAAAACCAAATGAATGGACAAAGCTAGAGCTCTGGTAACACTGCAGAAAGATAATAATTTTGGCTATAAATTTAGGACTTATCCTGGAACCAATCAATATACAGAGCTCAAGTAATCTCCATTATTTAATTAAACAAAAAGACAGTTGGACTTTATTACCTGAAATATAATTGAAAACAGAAAATGACAAAAGTAATTGTCAGTATGAAAGAAACCAGCATGGATGTGGAAGACCAGACTTCGACATCTGATTTCTAATTTTATGTTTTTTGCTTTTGATTTTTCGGCTCCCTTACCAAATTTTCTCATTTTACTATGTGTTGCTAATGACCTATTGAATGGTTAGTCCACAAAGAAACAAAGAGAGTTAAAATAAAAAGTCAAGAGGATAAAATCTTCTATTTTGTTCTAGATGTGGCCATTTAATAGGATTAATTTAATATTCTTCAGTACACATTATAAAAATCTATACTGTGGAGGTTTCAATTTTATATACTTGCAGAAGTTTAAAAAAAATTTGAAGTACAAAGGATGTTTTTATAATTGTGGGTCTGTTAGTTTAGATATTCACTTTTTGCTGTACTTATACAAGCATGAAGTTATTGAATGCTCCAGTTACTGCCCTTGGTGATGAGCAATCTGCCACCAATGACATCCTCAGAACATGGGCAGGTATGAAGGCTACAAGGCAGGAAAGGTACTCAAGTTGTTTGGCTGCTGACTAAGTTCCCTTTAAAATAAGATGATTTAAAGAAGACAAAGGATCATATAGTATTTTTTAAACTTTAACAATCAAGTCCCTGTGTAGAGAAAGCTCATATACACAGCAGATTATACTGTATAATAATGTATAGGAGTTTCTACCTCAGAGGATAGATATGAACATTACAAATAGACTTTTTGTGTAATTTTTTTTTTCCAAATAAGTTTTTTTGAACTTACTTTAATCTTAAAGTACCACATGAGCTTTCATTCAGAGAACTTAATTACCACCTGCTACACTGCATGGCTTATTATTATGAGAAGTTATTTAAAGCTCATTACTTGTAGAAACCTGAAAGAAACAGCTCTTCCTTCCTGTATATTTGAAAGAGACTACTAGTTTGTATCTGATTACAAACTCATTTATATTTATACTTTATAAAACACTATAATCTAATTATAATCTAATTACAGAGCATTGTAGAACCTAGATCCAAATATTAAATGTCATTGAGCATTATATGTGTATCCTTGATTGTTTATTTGTTTCCAGAAATTCTTTGTGACGTTCCAGAGGTATGTGATAAGAGCAATTGTCTCTTTCGAGGTGACTCCCAAGGGACTGCTGGGACACAATATTTTGCAGCTTATCATGTCTCCAGTGTAAATTTGAAGCCAGGAAATGGTGGCCACTCACTGCTCTTATGAATATTAGCTGTTTTACCAGAGATGAGGCCTCAATGTGTGATAGCAAATATTCTAAACAGCTATCATCACCATGTAAAGTTGTTTTTACTAGTATATATACCAAACTAAACCAAATAGGTAAATCAGGTAGGTTTCGAAAGATGTAATTTTTAAAAAAATGAAGAGTTCTCAAACAAACAGAATATAACTTACAAGAAATTTCAATTTTCCCATACTATTGTTGAAAGATTTCCTAGTAATACTGTCACAAGATAAACAGCACCATCCTATTTGCAGTTTTGGACTATTCAACTATTTTGCTGTGTGTTCATGGTATCCACAGCTTGATTCATTTCTACAGTTTGTTAAGGACCTTGAAGTGTGATCTTTCTTTTCCTCCCTTCTTTTAAAAGATTAGATTTGTTCTCAAAAAGCAGCTGGTGAATTATCAATAATTTTCATGTTCTTGAAAGTGATTGAATCAACATAATCACATGCTATAAATGAACAGGTGCTGGGAACTCATCTTCAGACACCTCCAAAAAGATCAAACCAGGCTGAATAAGCTCACTTACAAAAGGTAACCTTTCTGGCACTCCATCAGTTTTAGAACACTAGGACATTCTGAAAATGATTTTATTCAAAGCATGAAGAATTTGTTACCATAAATCAAGTTCCTTGTAAATCTCCCTTCAGCATACAGCTGGTAATTTTAGCCCAGTTTTTCAGTCCTGAGAAACACTGATGAGAGAAAATTTGGGGGGTGGGGCATGGGGGCTGATTTATGAAGGAAATTTTTGAAACGTTTGCTGTACTTCTATGCCTTTGTTTTTAAATCTAGCAGTATTATGAGTTTTAAAATAACTTTACAAGTATGTGCAAAGCTGTTATTGGAGCTTCTTATTTCCTCTAATTTTTTAACACTGAGGTTAGAAGACAACAAACCTTGGTTTCTCCTCTTCCTTAAGAGCAACTTTCAGTGTTCCTCTGCAAATAAGAATTCACTTATCGGAGCAGCAGCTGTCAGAGTATGAGACTGGGAGAAGGTGTTATCATTCCAGTACAGACAATGACGTTTAAGCTGACCTTTTATCAACAATATTAAGATTTTTACATAATACATTTACAAAGCAACTAAGACTTAGAGAAAACAGTGAAGGCAAAATGTATTTATCTTAGTCTATGAACAAAGCTGTTTATAAACTTTCTCACTTGAGGCAATGTGACGAATAAGATAAACAAACAGATCCTCTACACAGGCTGTCTGAGATATATTTTAAACCATTATTGTGTTTATGGTGATTTTTATCCCTAATGCACCAGGAAAAGGACTTTTTCAACTATCCTGATCAGTTCTCATTTCCCAGTCAAGTCAGTTCAGAACTACTTTTTTTTTTTTTTCTGGCCTCAAATAAAGACACTTGTCTATTCCTTCCTTCCAGTATGTGAAGCCAACTGGTATGTAACAGATATCATATACTATTTTTGATTAAACACAGTGGAGATACATATATATAAATGATAAATATGTTTAGTTCTACTCCTTGTACTACTTCTAACATAAATTCTTATATAGTAAGCTCTGACTTGTGCTGCAATTTCTGTCACCCAAAAAATCAAGATCTTGATTTATTTTATTTCTTTATGCACATTGCCATTTAAATTCCATAGCTGTATGTTGTGTCCTAAATCCAGGTTCAAGTGGAGATAAGTCATATATATTCACCACAAAACTATTCTCCCATAAAGTGCATCTATGAAAAACCTGGTCCTTCTCTAAAATCTGAATTTAACAGTGCAGAAATAATGTGACCTGACTTAACGCACAGTAAGAGTAAGAAACTCATGTTTCTACATGACCAGGACACTGCTAAGATTCTGTGCCGTACACAAAATAGCAAAATGCCATTGACTTGATGAAGGAATTTGACAGCTCAGCTTGGGATATGTACATGACAGGTTCTTTAGCTATTAAATATTTCCTTGGACCTCTACCCTGTCTCTTCATCAGATTTTGGTATTATTGCTGTGTTCAAGATTCATGTACAAAGTATCAGAGACTAAATCTCTTCAACTCAAGATAGTTTTCTGTCTGCATAAATACTTTCTCAGTCTAGGCCTGAGTAACCCAGAGCACGATGAGCAACAGCTCATTATACTCCAAATTATTCCAAAGCGTACTCCAAATCTGAATCAATTCCTTTACAAAAATGTGAAGCCAAGCTAAAATAAGCAATATTATTAAATGGATGGAATGATTGCATTTATAATAATCCCATTTTTTTCCTTGAAAACCCCACCCGCATACACACTTCCTCCCCCTTCAAAAGGCTCAACACAGAAACAAAATCACAAACAAAAAAAAAACAAAAAAAAACCAAAACCAAGCAAAGAAAATAAATCAAAGCAGGAAGGGGGAATTCCTGTAACAAGAGAATGAGAGAAGCTGAGCTTTCATCAACTTTTAGAAGAATGAAAAAGGGCAACAGTGTATCTATCTTCATTTTTGTCTCCGTTCACAGCTCCCAGCTCATCTCATCCTATATCACTTATCGTCTACTCATTTTTATTTTTATTCCTGTTTCTATATTTTTCTCATGGAGAGAAATGGATTTTTTTTTCAAAAGTCTTGTTTTTAATGCCTGGAAACATATAATTTCTGAAAATAACTTATCAATGACATAAATTAAGTGTTTGGCTGTGTAATAACATCTCCAAAATACCATTTTGTGGAAAATGGACTTTTAAGATTGATCTCAGTAATTTGGTAGAATTGTCGGTATGAAGGAATTCTGAAGATTTGAAAAACCACCAGGAACTGGCAAGAATTTCAGTCACCTTTATTACTTCTTTTCCTTTTCATTCGTTATTGATACATGAAAAATAACAATCCCAAGAAAAAAGGGAGATGAGCTATTGCCTCCAAAGGAAGCCATTCTTAAATTCCTCCTGTACTGAATATACTGTTTGTGGCAGTTTTTATTACAGCCTAAGGGAAGTCTTTGGTATGTGCTTCAGCCAGCATATTTTACTGTAATATTTATATCATTTATTTTTCTACAGCAATACACAGTGTGTCATACTTCAAAGATAGCCAGCATACAGTCTTCTGAAGATGAAAGCTGGAATAAAAGTTATCTAACACCACTTCTTTCTGTAAATATCTACAGTATATTATTTCCAATACAATGTACATTTTTGATTCTAATTCTTTTCTTAATTGTTATCTCAGCTCATCCTTGATTCCTTCCTTAATATTCAATGTCCCTGACACCTGTTTTCCTAGTGGTGGGTCTGCTGGGAGCAGTTATAAAGAAAGTGGTTTCCCTGGAAACAGGAACTGTGATGTACTATATGAAAGTTTTTGAATATTTCCACTAACTTCAAGCCAGCAGTTTTCATATCTTTTCAGAAAAATGGAAAGTCTGCCACTTTTTTCTGATCAAGAGTATCGGTCTTAAAAATATTCAAATACAGTTATTCCTTCTCATTACCCCACAAGCTAGTTATTACTTCTATTTTTATATGAATCATAATTTACATTATATCAACATATTTTACAAACATATAAAAGACATGTCAGGTCATATTCAAGGAGAACATTTTCTTAATTTTCAGTAAGCCTGGTGCTATTAAACAAAGTGTCTATTTACAACTGCAGTACAACTGCACTTAAAGGAACTTCTAGAGGTTAGAATTTGCATGCTCCATCAGTATTGTTTTGCTCACTCTTTATTTCTAGATAATTATAACCTTATTTTTTAAGGCTTTTGATGAGGGCAAATCAGAAATACATGTCGCTTCACCCTGAACTCACTACCCCAAAATCTGTAATTATCATACACGTGTAGGAGTCTTTTTTCTCTTTTCTCAGTATAGTCACCTTATAGCCCTCCTGAGACAGAAACACAACATTTCTGGAAGATTCTTGAAGTAATTGCTAGCTTGGAATTTGTATTTATAAACCTGAAATTAGACTTAAGAATTTTTAAAAAGTGGTTATTGAATTTTTGAATTTGCCTATTGATGTACAATAGGATAAACATAGAACAATGTTCTAGCGTCCCAAGCAACCCATCACAATCATTTAAGAATAAATGCGGATCTGAAATAGATCTCTGATCATATTCATCTCCAGACAGATCTTTTAAATACTTTTTGTTAATTTTCTAATCAAGGTTTTCAAGCCATTCACTGGCACCTACCAATGGGGAGACACTGCTTAGTCAAACACTGTTTCAGTGTGTCTGTAAACAATGTCATTTAAACTACCATAGAAAGGCATAAAGAGTTTTTTGCCTTTGTATATCCTATCATTGCATGCACCATTGGTTATGGAAAGAAGTACAAGAACAAATAATTGTATTCTGAAAATTAAACATTCTGCCTTGTGTATGCTGACACGATGTTTTCATAATTTTGTCTGTAATGTTTGGGTTAAATTATTTGTTTTTCTCTTTAGCTGTGCATTTCATTTTTAGATACATTCTTTTTTGTTGTAGTCAGTGTCTTTGTTGTCTCTTTTTCAATTTAACAGTTTATTTTTGCATCAGTGATTTTTCATTGATTGTGAGGAGCCAAAGGCTGTGGCTTTGTTGTTCTTTTTCAAAGATAAAAAATACATTCCCAGTTTAGCAGCACAAACAGGCATGTAAACCACTGTTATCCTACAGAAAGTTTTTCAGTACGCTTACATTACTTTACATTTACAGGAAATTATATTTCCTTTACTTGATTATCCTAAAGCACTTCTCAAGCAGTCATTCATTATCATGTGCAAAGTATAATCTGATTAGTAGTATTTTCTTTGACATGAGCAACAACAAAATATTTGCTACTCCAGTCACCCACTGAAATCCACATTTTTATGTACATGAATCCACTTTTCTAGTTTTTCTTGTTGTTTTGCTCTTAGAGTTGGGTTTTTTTTTTTCCCTAACAACCAGGACCTGTATAATTTCACAGCTATTATAGTTCTGACTTCATCACTGTCCAAATGACTGACAGGAGCAAGGGAAATTTGCAGTGATGTATATTTGTATTTCCTTCCAATATATGAAAACTCTAGATAAAATCCATTTCTTTTATTAAATGGAATTGGGTTTAGTCCTTTCAAAATTATTATTACTTTTTTAGAGAGATCCCTTTTATCTATCAGTCTTTCTAGTGTATTTAAGAAACACAGTGTACTTAGTGTCCCATAGTGTCTGTGTGCATTTTATGAAGAGTTAGGGTCCAGTGATGTTTTCCAGGTTCTGGCATCCCCCATCCTAATGCCAGTGCACCAATTTAACTTTTTCACTTTTTAAAATTTATTTAGGGTAAAAAAATGTATTAATACTTTTTCAAAGATCACTTTCTTCAAACAGTATATCAAAATACTCAAATATCATAGTGACAAGACATTGTGTCTGTCTCAATACAGAATGAAAAATTGTGGTTAGCTGCTCTGTATAATTTTTTTTGTTCCTGTTCTCAGAAGCATTAGAACTTTCATATAGTGCAATAATCTGCCCAATATATGGGTAGTCAGATCACTCCTAGAGGTGTGTGATTGATACTCCTTTACCAATTGCTATTTCTGTCAAGCAGTAGCTACAGGTCATTTAAAATAATTCTAGCAATGAATAACAAATGCAGAAAATTCAAGTTGTCAACTGTGACAACATTCCTGGATAGAAAAAGAAGAAATATCTGAAAAATTAAGACTACATTGCTAGAGTACTTATATGTATCAGCTTTCATGCCTAATAAGTTTAAAGTTCTGTTGCTGAATTAATCACCAAATGTTCAACAATTCACTGTTTTCAAAACACTTAGAACTATTGAAATTTTAGAATTTTCTGCATTCAAGACATCTACCAGTTGCCTATCTTTTGGTAAAAGTGTGCGGTAAATGGCAAAAGGTTTTTGTTGGTTTATTTTGGGGTTTTTTTGTTTGTTTTTCCAAATACAGAATTGATTATCTTTTCATCAGAAATATCATCAAATAGTAGAAATTATTTTTTCTCACAATCATGTGATTTATTTTACTTCAAGAAAGAATATCTTTATATAAAATCACCAGTGTATTTCTGTTATTTCTTCTTGTTATCAGTGCCTGTTGGAAGTGTTTCTATCTATGCATGACTGCTACACACAAATAAGTTCATAGGAATTGTTTATGGCATACTTCACCAGAATTCCTTGGCATCGTTTGAAGGATTCCTAGGCTGTATACTAAAATTCAATCAGTAATTTATGTGTGGGCTGTGAGTCCCAGATATTCAAACTTATCTCATAATGTGTCTCAAAACCAATCAGACAAGAGTTGTGAGATAAAACCTGAGTGTACTACTGTTGTCCATTTTAGACTGATTTTGAAACAGAATTCATTTTGACGGGACACAGTGGTGTTAGCTTCTGTCAAAGGAACTCATTTAAGAGACTTTGAATCTGTTGCATTTTTTTGGGCAATTAGACTTTGAGCTGGCATTTGCTTTGTCATAGAAAATACAAGGGATATGCAAGCAAAACGTTATGTTCTAGACTCAAGTGAGGAAAATAACTTTTCTTTTGGTGCAATCTACTATAATTTTTTTTGCAATCTACCACGATAACTCAAATTTCACTTTGCAGTGAAATTTGGAGCCTTCTCAGACTAAAACCTCCAGAGAAAACTGGTAGAAGCAAGCTTTTTGTTTGCTTGCTTTGTTTTCTTGTTTTTGTGCTAAACTAACAAAATTTAAAGCTAGACATGTAATGGCCAGACAAGTGACCACGGGGCTCAGACACATACCAATGTCTAGTGAGGACCACTAATAGGAAGAACTGCCAACACTATTATAGAAAGAGACAACCTTATGGTAAGACTTCATACACTGTTGTCATGAAACTGTTACCAAAATGGAGTCAGGGAACCTGTAAAGTGAAGAATCAAAACAAGGAGGATGTCTAAGGAGGAATATTTCAATTCTCAGAACAAAAGCAGGGCAAAATAGTCAAATGAAAAGATTGACCTGAAGAAAAAATGGAATATTGCTTAATAGCTGAAGGATTCTTTCTGGATACTATAAGAACAAAAATTCTCTGTTGTAAGAGCTTTCAATGCTTTAAATTCTTGTATATGCATACTTTATCCCTTTGCTTTTAGTTATTAAATCTTCAGAGGCTTATTGCATTTTTCAGCTGTAGCAGGAGTTCTTGAAAATGTGTCGTTTCTCAAGGAGACATCCTAATATGATGAAGAAGAAAAAATAATCTCAAGTTACAGATTTCAAACTCCTTTGTGTTTTGGACCATGGAGACTATTATTTGCCATCATAAGTTCTGTATCTATCAGTGATTATAGGATGACAAGCGACTCTCAAAGCACAGTAATTCAGCTTTCCTTTGTTTAAGCACTCTGGTGTATATGTCTATAGTGTTTTTCTCAAGGCAGCCCTGAGGCAGCCTTCAGGGCAAGTTTTCAATACTGCAAGGCTGCACATGTGGCTTCAGAAGGAGTCAGCAACCTTGTCCAACTGTCATAGTTTTGTTGTCATAGTTTTAGCATGATACATTGGACACTGTTTTAATGAAGATATGTGAGATGTACCAAGACCTAACTAGCAAGGTATCTTTAGAAAAGACTTCATCATGAATTTTTTCAAAATGCTGGTTATGATCTAGATGGAAATATCACCCAGTTTAAGCTACAGTAAACTGCATTTCAGCTCAAAATATACCACTAAATTCTGATATATTATATGGGGTTTAAGCAAGCCTTTTGGTAATCTCCATATATGAGGACTGAATGAGGGTTAAAAATATTTATTTGTAGGAGAAAGCAAACTGACACACAGCTCTATTCTTGGCTGATAAATTACTTTCCAGTGAATCCCCAGTTCCTTTCAGCAGATCAGTTATTTTACGGTTATAGGCTTCATGAAAAGCAGTTTGTTTGGATTGTTTGCTTATTCTTTTGTCGGGTCACTGGCTATCCTTGTCACAATATTAATTCCTCTGCATGTCTGCATGAATGAAATATGCTAAATTATAGAATAGCAGAGAAAGAGTAATGAGAAATTAGCAAATTGTACTACTTTTCTTTTAAAGAGATAATTCTGGAAGAATGACTGAAAACTTCAGAACCAGAAAAAATTTACTGAATTTTTGGCCAAATTTCAACTAATTAGTCATAACCAATAACAGCCACAGCAATTTAGTTTTTAGTTGAGAGAAGAAATGCCTTACATATTTTATCTGTCTCTTTATTTTTACTTCCTTTTTCTTTTCTTAAGTCACCTTTAATTCTGGTTTCATTTAAAAACTAAAACAGAGAAAAATTGAGGTAAAATATTTACAGTTTAATAATAATCAAACAGGTATACCTTGGTTTTGTTCCTAATATTGGAAGAACTTTTATGGATTAGACACTACTTAAACTGACTAGAAAACTTCAGCAGGCAGTGATCATGTCTAGCTGAATGAAGCATTAAAGAACAATTCAAAGAAAATTGTGTCTCTAAAGGCCGTTAGCTCTCGGTAGTAGACTAAATTAAATCACATAAGAAGTTCTCATATACTTCCACATTATTCAGGGTTATACCTTTTTTCTTTTATTTATTCAAAGAAGGCAGATTTTATGCATTTTTAAAAGTTAAAAAGGGAACCAAGTTTACTGCCTATCTTGTTTGAAATGCAAGGAAGAAACTTCTAAATGGAATGGCCAATGGCTGCAGTGCATAATGAAATTCAGTATATTGATAATAACATTTTTTAAGATTCATTTGAGGAAGAGGATGAGTAATAAAACCATTTAAAACACTTTTGCCATTTTACTGGTCCAGTAATTCTAAAACATCTTTCGCTGACATGTGAGTGGTACCTTCTCAGGATTTCTAGCACAATACAAAGATACATAAATATACCAAAAAACAGATTTCAGTCAGCATGTAGAAGAACATGAATTCAAATCTGACTTTGCAAATGCTTTATAATTATCACTTAGTAAACTCTTGCAAGACAGCACTTTATTTTCTTTAGCAATACCTTTCACAATACTAATATTTCATGCATGTGTGGGTATGCTCACTGCAATTGTAGAGGCCATCTGAGGCTTCATACATTTATGTCTACCTTTCACTCTTGCTCCCTAATGATTTGACATAAAGTACTGAAACTGATCTTGTGACAGATCCTGAGTCTGTGTTCAGTACTGCCAGAATAGGTAAAAAAGGTGAATAATACTATGAATTCATCTACAGACAAACCTAGACTGTGACTGCATCAGGAACACTAGCAAATAGCAAACAAGCTATTTACTAGGAAAAAAAAAATCCTGGCACTACTGAATGTACACTTTAGAGTGACAAGAACATCACTGTACAGATGCCATGCTTTGCTGTTTTGTGATTCACAACAATTCCTATACATCTTTCAAGCAAATGCTTATAAGGCTGAGTGAGAATGCAGGAAGCTCAGCTACTGTAGGTACACAGATGAAGTGATGTCCTTTGGAATGCAAGTAATTAGTCTTTTGATAATAAGGTAATACATAGGATGCCTCAGTTCTTTGAGACTCTCCTATATTAGTGTAAAATAGGAATATGTAGATGAAGAATCGTTCAGGTATGTCATCAAAAGATACATTTCTTACTGATAATGACTGGTATTGGAGTATATGAAATAAATGAAGGAAGTAAAGAAGTGATTAAAATACATGTATGATGCCTTTAATGAAACTTATCACCACGCACTGAGCAGTTAATGATCCAGTGAACCATTAGCCTGAGCAGGTGATGCTTGTGCTGCTCTATGCTATCATATGTCACTGTGCCATCACACCTGTGCTGTGCTGTGCTGTGCTGTGCTGTGCTGTGCTGTGCTCTGTGTGTGCCCTGGCTGCAGGAGAACCTCAGCAGTGCTCTGTGTGTGTCTCTGTGTGTGTGTGTGTGTGTGTGTGTGTTTGTGTGTTTGTGTGTGTGTGTGTGTGTGTGTGTGTGTTTGTGTGTGTGTGTGTGTGTGTCTGTGTGTGTGTCTGTGTGTCTGTGTGTGTGTGTGTGTGTCTGTGTCTCTCTGTGTGTGTCTGTGTGTGTGTCTGTGCCCTGGCTGCAGGAGAACCGTGACCCACCCAGGGTAACACAGGAGCCTGAGGGCAGCTCCCACTCAGTATGGCCAACTACATTAACTGCATGACCTTGCCTTTATGCAAAAGTGTTGCCACAAACTCTCATATGATCATCTTTTCAGTTTCACAGTAGAACCTACATTTTCTTTTAAGAAAATCTTATAAGAGCTCAAAAGACCAAGATGGGGTAACTTTTTCATGGATGAGATCTGGACAGTGCTTAACATCTTGATTAAAGGCCCATTCAGCATCCCAAATCTAAGTCTTTCCAGCATCTGAAGAGACTAATATTATATCATCATCTCTTTCTTTATAACTTTAACTATTGCTGATAACTATAGCTGATAACTGTGGCTATAATATATGATAACTATATTAATTAGAGTGTTAACAAAGGTAAGAAATGGCATACAAGTGCCTTTCTTACAGGAATCATGATGAACCAGGACATTCTCATGCAAAATAAGTCCTCATAGATGAAAACAAGCAGTAGAAAATTAAAGATACATTTTAAACATATATAGAGATAACAATGTCTTGGATTTTAGAGAGCTGAATAAAAAACTTAAGCTTTTTTTTTTCATCTGTGATAAAGATAGTTGGATGAGTTCCTATTTGAATAGTCAGTCTTAACTGGCCAGCAGACAATCTGCAACTCACCAAAAAAGGAAACATAAAAATCTAGATCCCACGAAAAAATAAGCCAATTACTCGATCATGAAAAATACAAGTGTTTAAATCATGGACAAAGGGATTTTGTATTGGATTAAAAAAA
Organism: Notiomystis cincta; assembly: GCA_013398075.1. Taxonomy (NCBI): domain Eukaryota; kingdom Metazoa; phylum Chordata; class Aves; order Passeriformes; family Notiomystidae; genus Notiomystis; species Notiomystis cincta. The sequence goes on from VZRX01022832.1 coordinate 146,126, forward strand.
TGAATAGGTAAAAACAAATTATGTATGCTGTGGGGGTGTACTGCTAACGTGTGGACGATAAAGAGAAGTAGGCAAGAACTCTGTGAAGCACTGACTGTTCTTTTCTGAACTTTTATTTCAAATTTAAAATCTTTATGTAAATAGCATTGCATTTCATACCTCTTCCTTTCATTGGCATTCAGAGGATCATAGATGTACTTCAAAGGAGTAAAATGTCAACAAACATTAGTTCTCACTCAAAATACGATTAAGCTAATTAAAACCAAGTAGTTCCTGTAACCAAGAACTTAGGATTTACAGAGCATTTCGGATATATAAGGGGTGTAGAGTGTCCTTGGGTCTTTAAAATAGGAAATTAGAGCAATGGAATAGGAGAAGGGAAAAAGGCACAAAAAGAAAAGAAAATTATTACCTTCAATAACAGTTTAAACCAATTTTTTGAGATCCTTACTTATAATTCTCAAGATGATTGGCCAGGAAAGACCCCTAGGCAATAAATTATGGGAAGATAATGCCAATTTCAGCACAGAGTACGTGACAAATATAGTATTATTATCTATGGTCAAAATACATGTCATAAAAAATTAAATTGGCAGCATAAAACTGGAAAGAAAATTAGAGCAATCACTATTAAATATATGTCAGTAGCCAAATACTTCAGTATGTCTTTTGTGGGCAAATGCAGATATTCAGCATATAACCTCAAAATGGATGCACATTATGGTAATTAAAATTGTCATCAGAAATATAGAAGAATCACTAGATGGCAACTGGATTCCAACAAGCCAGAAGGAAATCACTTTTGGGAAATAAATTGAGGCAGAGGTTCTGTCTGATAAAGAGCAATGCTGATGAAGGACTTGGAGTACCTTGAACCAACATTTAATCAGGACCATATTTTTTCTCCTTTCTATTTTGTAACTTCAAGGAATTCACTTAGCCTGTCCTGGCTTGGAGAAGAAATCTTCAGTGTAAGCACAGATTTCTTGTAGTTAATTCCAATTTGGTGCAAGTTTCTTCTTCTATTCTTAGCATAAATATATTGCTGGAATACAACAAAGACCTTAACTGAAGAAATAACTTGAAATAAAGCTAAGAAGCTTTCAGCTATCTAAACACAGACATCTAGTGCTCTTTTAGGTTCTGTTGAATACTTTGCCAGTACTGCAGCTGCAGCTTCAGATGGCACAGGTCTCCCATGAAGACTGTTTTACATCTGCCAGCAGACATCACATGACAGCCTAGACCATTTTGAAATGGCACATCTATGTCCAGACAAGTCAACTCCTTCCTGTTGATTTGTATGCCTAGAAAATTCCTGAGTGGACAAAACAGTTGTGAAAATCAGACTTCTTTTTTTTCTTTTTCTTTTTTCTTTTATGATTTATAAAGAGCATGAGTATTTTGTTACTAATAAATCATTTTGTTGAGCGCTGCTGAAATCACTAATATAAGCATGAGACACTAAAAAAATTATGAGGTGGAGTAACTTGTTCCATTCTTGGTTTTGTTATGATGCAGAACCTGCAGCATCTTCAAAAAATCTGCTTTCCCACTTACTATTAAAAAATGAAAAATGATTCAGTGTTCAGCAAAGATTATTGAGACACAAAGTCAAATCAACTGTGGAAAGAATTCATACATATATAATGGGGTTAAAATCCTCAAGTGCTGTGGCCTAACAAATTTATTTTACTTCTTCATGTTAGAAAACAGTCCCTATAGAACCCTTGTGAATGTCAGAGAGAAAGCAAAGTAGAAAAACTGTTTAAGAGATGGGAAAAGAAAGAAAGTGAAAAGCCCAGTGAAGGAGCAAAGTAAAGGTGAGGTCACATAATATTACTCTGTTTTTTTCTCAGAGGACGCTACCTAGTTCTTGCATAGCAAGGGAAGGATACTGGATGAGGGGAATGAGGATGACTTGAAGGAGAGAAAGTATTGAAATAAAAGCTAGTGTTAAACCACAGGAATTCAGTGGAGGAAATTAAATGGGTTATGCATATTCTAGTATATATTTCTGAGGGGTAGAGGCAGAAAGGTTAATGATGTGGCCATGTGGATGAATTCTGAAGTAAGAGAATGGGATGGAGAACCAAGGATACAGAAGAATAAAAGCCAGGAGAGTCAGTCATTTGTTATAGATGGTAGAACTCTGATTTGTTTGCTGTCAGTTTGCTTTATGGAACTACTCCACTCTGATGGGTGCAGGAGGTCACTTCTTTCCCAGAAAAGGAATTTAAGTGGTCAACTCTGGCAAAGTTCAGAAACAACCAGTAAGAGGGGCAGCAAGGAGGGGCAATGCTGCATTGTTGAAGAGACTGAAGCCTTTTGGGTATATTGTTTTATTGTTTTTTAAAATACAGGCAGAGAGGTAAGGTCCTAGACAAACTGAAGTCCCATCATACCATATCATATGAGGAAAGAGAAAAGACTTCAAGAACAATGCTGAATAGGCTGAGAAGCTGCATAATTAATCCATATAGATTAGAAGTCCCGTGAAAGTGCTGACAGACCAGCAATGATTTTGAAGGAAGATGAAGGAAAAGCAGTGCCAGCTTGGCACTGCAGTGGTTCTGCACTGATTAAGTACTTAGTGAAGGGCTAAGTACTTAAAGCTCCCTAAGAACTTCACTTTGGGTTAAGTGCACTCAGCATGTAGCTCAGTGAACATTAAAGAGCAAAAAAAAACCCTGTTATTGAGGCTATGGCCGGTCGTACTCTGCAAACTTGTTAATATACTGCACAAAGCATGATTTTTTTTGATGAATTGCAAAAATAAGTAGGTTATTTTATTTATCAGATTTGCTCCTTTTATCTTTCTACATTTATAATCTCAAATTTGGCGGTCAAATAAAGTGTTATTATTTATTAGAATATTATTATTTATCCATGAAGATATGAAGACTAAAATTGAAAATTTGTGGCCAGGAAATATTTTGTTTCTGAAACACTTCTGAGTAGCCAAAATAAAGCCACAAAAAGCATTTTTGCATCATCATGTTTGAATCCTTTACATATTATCATAGACATGTCAAAGCTCTGGGTATTTATTATTAGAGTATCTACTTTAGTTTGCCTACTCTGTGAAGACTTTTTAATTGACATGTGTCCATTGAGTATGTATATTTCATTGCAGCCACACTCCCACACTGGAATATGTAAAATACATTTGATAAAAAATGCCCATATTTTTATTTAATATGAAAGCCAAAAGTCATATTAGTTTCATATTCATCAATGGTCTTTCAACGTAATAACCTGGCCATAATGCCCCTTGTGCTTTGATTACCACTCATTAGCAGAAGAACTTAGTAATTAGCCTTGAGGTGAAATCTCTCTATTTGACTGGCTAATCAGAATTTTAAAAAAATCGGATGACCATGGCCAGGGAAAAAAGAAAAATGTTGCTACTGCAATGCAGTTATAGATATTTTTATAACTTGGTTGCTGTGTAAAGCTGTATTGGGTTTATATGGCAAACGTTTTTTGGGGTGGACTGCAGCAGTGACCTCTGTGAGAAGAGGCCATGGGCTGCCTCCATGACAGATACTGCCAGTTCCAAAATGGACCTGCTGCTGCACAAATCTGAGCCCGTCCGCCACGCTGGTGCCTCTGTGTAAACATATTTAGGAAAGGGTAAAAACCACAGCACAATCCAAACACAGTCCTGGGAAAGGACTGAGAAAAATGTAAGATAAATAGAACTGCACACAATAAGGTCAGTGAAGAAGGAGGGGAAGGAGGCGGTCCGGGTGCTGGAGCAGAGATTCCCCAACAGCCAATGCAGAAGACACTGGTGAGAAGCTTGCCACCCCCATCCCACAGAGGATAAAGGTGGAGAAGATATCCACTCTGCAGCCTGTGGGCAATCTCCCACTGGAGCAGGTGGACATTACCTGAAGGAATCTGCAGCCCTTGGACAGCCCACACAGGACCATATTTTCTGGCAGAAACTGCGGCCCATGAAAAGAAGCTGACAAAGGAACAGGTTTTCTGACGGGAACTGCAGTGAGGGACCATGATGGAGCAGTCCATTCCTAATGGAATTAACACAGAAAGGGCCCATGCTGGAGTAGTTTTAGAATAACTGCAGCCCAGGGGAATGACCACATTGGAATAGTTTGTGAAAGACTAAATCTTGAGTGAGGGAATCTGTGCTGGAGCAGGGGAAAGTATGAGAAGGCAGTGGCAGCAGTGAAGTGTTACGAATTAACTACAGCTCCTATTTCCCATACTCCCACACCACTTGGAAGAAAGAGGTAAAGAAGTCAAGAGTGAAGCTGAGCCAAGGAATGAGGAAGGGTTGGAGACTAGATGTTTCTTTGTTTCTTGCCATCTTACTCTAATTTAGTGGGAAATAAATTAATTTCCCCAAGTCAGCCTGTTTTGCCTGTGATGGTAATTGGTAGAAAAAACCCTCCTTGTCTTTATCTCAATCTAGAAGCTTTTAAATCTTATTTTCTCCTCTTTTCCTGTTGAGAAGGGGAGTGAGAGAGTGCCTTGGTTGTCATCTGGGACCCACTCAATGAGCCCACTGCACTAGCTCTTTATGCTTTAATGAAAAACTAATAAAAACAGACAAATAGACAATTGATTATTAACAACATAGTCAGAACAATTTCTTCGTGGTAAATCATTCAGAAAAAGGCTAATTATATGATCTTTGGTAGTCTTGTTTTTTTTTTAATAATTAAAATTATGTACAAATCAAACATTAATCCTAATAGTAGCCAAAAGTCATACCTGACTCTTTGTTGACTGACAAGAGAATGTTCTTGTGATTATTTTGTTAACCTCATTAAGACTGCTTCTAAATCGTTTCAGATTCTCAGTATTAATGACAAAGAAACAGTTTGAATTAACATATGTATAATAATTTTATTTTGGAGACAGAGACGCTAAATTTTGTGGTTTTCTGACTGTCTTACCGAAACGCCTATGTGATTATAGATGCATTTTAAAAATTATTATTTTATTATTTTCTATTATATTCAATGTGCAAAAGCACAGACATTTGCCAGAAACACTAAGGTGTAGTTAGTGTAATGTTTAAAAAAATAACATGAAATAATTAATTCTACACACATAGATAGAGTGTAAGTTCATAGGTAGAGTCATATCAATGTTAATAATTATTTGACTAGATTCTTGAGCCAGTAAATAAAATGCCTGTAAAGGAGTTTGTCTTAAATTCTTCCTCTTGCATGAGCCCAGGAACCTTCATATAAAGGAGATATGTGTAGTTATGTAGAGAGTGGTAATTAATCTGAATTAACATCAAGTCAGTTTGGGATTTGGGTTAGCGAGAACCGGTTGACAGATGTCCTTCCCAAATCATTCTTCATCAGGCTTCCAGGGAAGCCTTGCAGCATACAAGTGTTGACTCCACATTTAGGTGAAGAGGATTAAAAACTGAAGCTCCTGGCTCTTGAGGAAATATTGTACACAGCAGGTACACAATTATGTGGAATATAGGTGACTTTATACTCTGCAATCTAAAGCAAACCAGGTTTGATCAGAACATGACAAGAACTTGGACCCTCAGGCAGAAGGAAATCTCTTCAGTGAATCTGAAAAACAGAATCACAAATTCCCTTGAATCACATAGGAACAAATTCAGGAGGCTCCTTGCACTATAAGTGCATATGATAAAAATTGCGTTACTTACCTCTTGTGTGCTACTTAATAAGATGTCAAGACAATGGAAAAGAATCAGAATTAATTTCCAAAATCAGACTTTCTTTTTCACCATTAATCATCAACTGATCATATTTTCTTCCGTTTTCTAGAATCTCATGTTAGAAGTCAGCTATAAGTCACTTTCTTACTTCACTGTGAGAAAATTTCTGTCAGAAAGATTTTAATCTTGTAAAGCTTTCTGTGATCTCAAAATTCTTTATTTGGCTGGCTTTCATCATACTACTCTTTTTTTAATATAATTCTTTTGATGATTTAGTGTGAGTACCTTTTAGTTATTAACATTTTATTATTTTAATTATCTTAATTTCTTTTATTTCTCAGCCCTTCTTTCTAATTCTTCCATCTATTAATTCTCCTCTTTAAACTGTCTTCAATTTGTCCATATTTTTACAGAAGTTTAGGTAAGTCTGTTTACAGAAAATTCAGAATTAACATCTTATTCATTACAATACATTGTCATTTCTCACCTTCAAGCCCCATTGGAATACTGTCTTTAATTTTCCATCACCTTAATCTCAGGCTTGGCTTAGCACAGCTACCTCCCTTGGTTCTCCCCTTGTCTAAACATAAAATTTACAAATCAATTTTCCAGATGTTTATAGTTTTACCTTATCCCACCCACATGATTAATTTTATACTTTAACTATTGTTTTCATAAACTTAGTGTTTATTCTTTCCTCCAGATCAATAAGAAAGCTATGATAGTATTCTGATAAAATAACTGACTTTCCAGACAAAAGAAATGCATTAGATCCACTTTATCAAGAATTCAGTGGAGTGTTGATATGGTTCATTCAGGTGGCACAGTTCAACAGCAGGCAATGGAGTTTACTAAAAAGACTAACAGAACAGCTAAAGAAACAGCTAAACAAAAACCAATAAGTATTTCTTAAGGGAGATCTCTGATGTCTGTTCTTGGGACCAATTTTATTTAATATTTTCATTAAGAGTTTTGGAAGAAAATATAAAAAAGATATAGTGAAAAGATATATTTTCAGATAACTACACATGTAAAATCATTGTACAGAGAAACATTTGAATATCATAAAGGGACAACTGGATGATATTCAGGGAAAAATGAAGAGAAAATTTATGAAATTTAATAGGTTAACATGCAAAGTGATGCAGTTAGAGATCTGAAGAGCTATTTTTGGTTTGTTATAAATGGGATTAATTGACGTTAAAATAATAAATGAAAGAAAGGCAGTGGATGTAATTTTTCTGGATTATAATTCTTTTGATACTGAAGCTCACAACATTCTTCTGGAAAAGTGAAACTGGGATGAGCAGCTTCCTGTTGTTCTGGGTGGAGAACTGGCTGAAAGGCAGGGCTCAAAGTGTTGTAGTGAATGGGGCTACATCTGGTTCATGAATGATCACTAAAGGGGCTCCTCAGAGTTCAATTCTAAGGCCAGGTTTTTTTAATATATTTATTGATGTACTGGATGCAAGAGTTGAATTCACCGTTATCGGTTTTGCTGATGATACCAAAATGAGAGGTGCTGCTGATTCTCTTGAAGGACAGGAGTCCTTGAGGAGAGCTCTAGGTAGATTGGAAGATTGGGTTATAATGAAATTTAACAAGTCAGAATGCTGGAATTTCACCTGGGACAAAGTAATGCTGGACATAAGTATAAACTGGGAGAGGACTGGTTGTAGAGTAGCCCTGCAGAAAGAGATCCAGGGATGTTTCTTGGAAGCAGCCAATATAGGTCAACGATGTGCTCTGGCACTCCCATTCTGGAGTGCATCAAACACTGTCATAACCAGACAGTAAAAAGAAGTGTCTGTCCTGCTATAGTTAACACTGCTCTGGGCTCACCTTGAATCATGTGTGTGTTTCTGAAACCCACAATTTAGGAAAGGTTTGAAGGTTTGAGTGAGTCCAGACAAGGGCAGCAAAGCTGGTGAAAGAGCTGGTGAAAGGCTGGAAAGGGCTTAGTCTCCTAAGTGGAGAGCCAAAAACTTTGGAAGAAGAGGAGGATGAGGGGTGAACTTCTTGTTCTCTGCAGGTTTATGAGAAGGGGAGATAGAGAAGCAGGTTCCAATCTCCTCTTGATATCCAATGATAGGACAGGTGGGAATTTTCAAAGCTGAATCAGGAAAGGTTTAGGCTGGATATTAGAGGGCATTTCTTTGCTCAGAGGAATTGGCTATTTCTTTATATTGGAACAGGCTTCCTAGAGAAATGGTTAATGCCCCAAGCCTGTCAGTGTTTAAGAGTGATTAATTGTCGGTCCTGACAGTCAGCCAGTTGGACTAGAGAGTCACTGCAGGTCTCTTCCAACAGAACTATTCTATTCTATTCTATTCTATTCTATTCTATTCTATTCTATTCTATTCTATTCTATTCTATTCTATTCTATTCTATTCTATTCTATTCTATTCTCAGAGAGGTCCATGAGCCACCACTATGATGCTACTGTGTGAAGAACTAGTGTGGCTGTGAATAGTAGGAATTGGCAAGCATGTTTGCAAAAGTACTTTTGAAGTTTTTGGAAGCATTCATCTAACCCACTTTGAGAAATGTAGACACTTCTCACACATGAATCATCAGGGAACTCTCTGTAGTTGATAGAAAATACACATTCCCTGAGTATACTTTATCTCACTTAATGAGAGCCAATTCAACGTAATATTGAAAAAAATATTAGCATGGGAGTTTTATTTAGTATACTCAATTAGAACATAATCAGATATAAACAGGTTGATTAGAATGCTTTTCAAAATTCTTTAAAATGGAAGAATTTTATAGGACTGTATTTTATCTCTATATAGGTAGATATTTTGACATTTCTAAAGAATCTGAAGATACTCTGCATTTGGCAGTTCTTCAGAATAGTAGTGTTACTGTATAATATGAGAACTAAAGATTGTGTATTAGCTTATATGTGAAAATTAGTAATGCAGAAAACTTCTGGGATGTCCTAAAACACATAACCGTATTGTGGGTATGTATATACATATGCCTGATGGATGCTTGTAAAGACAGAACCAGGCTCTTTTCAGTGGCGTCCAGTGACAGTATCAGAGACAAGAAGTACATCCTAAAACAAAGGATGGTCCACTTTAACATCAGAAACCCCCTTTTCACTGTAAGGATGACTGAGAACTGGAAAAGGTTTCCTAGGAAGGTTGAGGAGTCTCCATTCCTGGAGTTATTCAGACATCTTCTGCACATGGTCCTGGGCAAGTGGTTCTAGGTGGCTCTGCTTGTGGGGTTGGATGGGATCCTTTCCAGCCTCAATCATTATGTGATTTGGTGTTTAGCCTAAGACCCTCAAGACACATATTGGATAAGTAGGCAGTTGGGTGGGTAGGAAATTAGCTGACGGGTTGCACTCAGAATGTGGTGACCACCGGCTTTAACTCAACCTGTCAGACTGTTGCAATGATATTTCCCAGTGATTAATGATCAACACAGGGCCCCATCCTGCTCAACATCTTCACAAACCATCTGGATGATATAATTGAAAACCCCACTGCCTCATTTGCAGTTTGTCAAAAATACCAAAGCCAATTAAAAAAATTTCAAGGGCTTTATTAACAAAAAGCCCCCCAACTTTCTAATTAACAATCCAGGACCCAAAGACGGTGATGTGCTGGGCTGCAAAGCAAAAGGAACGATGCCAGGTGCTCAGCCACCAAAGGGCAGGGCCAGAGGTCCCCCAGGAGAGGGAATTCGATTTTATCCCTCAGGGTTGGGTCTCTCCCGCTCTGTTCTCTCCCCCCTCTGCCCACTGCTGCTTTGCTCATTCGTACCCAAGGGTTATGGATTGGGTGTCTTTAGGCCAAGGAGGCGAAACATTTTATCCCCTTATGGTAATTAGTGGTCTCAGCATTCCTGCCCCCTCTGCCTCAGCTTCTGAAAGTTTCTTTCAGACGCCATCTTTGACCTTAACAATATCTATATAAAATACACAGAACCCAACAGCAACTTGTCCCAATAGAATCCCATAACATTTTCCCAACTCCCAATACTGCAACTGCCCCCACCACAATTGTACATCTCCCACTTTAACGAGGCCACCAACACTTAACTTTATTAACTAATTAATCATTTCCTTAAGCTCCATAACTAATCGAAGTCCACAACAATTTAATTAACATATTAACATATTACAACAACCCATCCCTCGATCAATATATGAAAGCCAACTTAATTCTGTTTATGACATTGTTGACACCAAGCTGGGCAACATGTTCAAAATGTCACATAGGCTGAGCCATCTTACAAAGAGTTGAAAGAGTGGGCTGCAAGAACACGATGAAGTTTAATAAAGACAAAGGTAGAGTCCTGTACCTGGGGTAGAACAATCAAAAATCCAGAACAGGCTGGGATCTGTAGTGGCTGGAAATAGTCTTGCCGAAAGGAACATGGGGTTCATGATAGACAACAACAAAAGTCAGTAGGATGTCACTACAGTAATAAAGGCGAGTCAGAGCCTCAGCTGCATCTTCAGGGGCATTACTAACAGAGATAGAGACATGATCATCCCTATTCAGTGCTTGTCAAGTCTAACCCCAAATATTTTGTCCAGTTCTGGTCCCCACTGTTCCAAAAAGATGTAGACAGGCTGGAGCATGTCCAAGGTAAGGCGATAATTGTGATCAAAGGGCTGAATAACCTGCCCTATGATGAATGATTGAAGGAGTTAGCTCTTTTCTTTCAGAGAAGAGAAGATCTCGGTGGACCTCCTCACAGCATTCAAATACTTAAAGAGTGTCTACAAAGAGAATAAAAGTTCTCTCTTCACAAGGAGCCACATGAAGAAGGGTCAATCAATGGATAGAAGTTGCAGCATGAGAGGTTTTATCTCATATAAGAAAAATTTTACACAGTGAGAGCAATCATTCACTGGAACAACTTCCCCAGAGATATGGTGCAGTTCCCATCACTGGAAGTGCATGTCCAAATGCAATTGGATATGGTGCTAGATAATCTCTTCTAGGTTTCCTCTACCATGAAATGTTGGAACAGATGATCTCTTGATTTCCCTTCCTACCTGGGCTATGTTAGGACTCCATGATCCCTAATCTTTTATTCATGAATAATGATTGAGTCTTATTCATACTGCATACTTATACATCAGTTTTCTTGTGTAGAGAGTGAATATAAATTCACTGAAATAAATGAAAATATTCAATTGATTCTGCAAGCTTTAAGGGTTCTATACCGTAAATCAGACATTTAGGGTTTTTTCTATTTGATATATATTCATAGCCTAAAATTTTGATATTTAGATTAGCCCAGTCCTTAAGAACTCAGTGCAACAAAGGCAATATCTCCAGTATTTGATTCATCAGACTACCTCTGGACAGCTTTCATTGAGTGAGATGTTCTCTTTGAGGTGTCTATTCTTCTTTCTTAATTTGAATTGCTTCAGAGTAAGCCTACATGTTGAACTAATTAAGATATAACATTTAGAAAGAAAAGAATTGTTAAATATGCACCCTGGCTTGGATCACTTTGCTGAATTACGACTGACTTTGCTGATGGCCAGGGACAATACCACAAAAAATAGGCTTTATAATGGAAAGCCTTAGACAGTGAAGGATGCAAGAATGAAGTACATTATCATAACAGCTTAAAGAATTATTTACATTGACTGCATATTTTCTTTTTGTAATTACAATATCTAAATTTTACTTTATGCAGTCTCCTGCTTGATCTCTTTGCCTCTCTGTACCTGGCTTTCGTAGCCTTTTCATTTATTGTGTCCCAGCCTGACTCCAGCAGTTATTTAGAGTCAGAAAAAATCAATTTCTCAATTTACTTATATCTACCTCACAAGTTGTCTCCTGTCATCCAAGTATTTAAACCAGGAAGTATTCTCATGGAACAGAAATATTTTTTACTTTCTGTCTGATTCAATCTGAACAGTATCTCCATTAAAATGACAAATTAATACACACTCAGTTTAGAGCGTGTGTAATCTTAACTGTTGCTGGTTTAGCTTACCAGCAGCTTTACACAGTTATCTTTTTATACAGTCACAAAATTATTTATTTAATTCATCAAATTATTTATTTATGTCTGTGCCGGTTTGGACACAAATCGAGGAGGAAACAACCCGGAAGGGAGTCTCTCTCCTCTCTCCTGCCAGCCAAGCAAGCAGGTCCCGGCAGCCCCCACCCCTCACGGGTTCGGGAGAAAGAACTTCTCAAACGAGAGTGAAGAAACCCCTGTTTATTCAACAAAACGAGCTCCCCCCTCCCTTCCCCGAGGTGGAGGCCGATGGGTTTCCGCACAGTTCTCTCACGTGTCCCAGGCCCAAGGCCCGAGCCCAGCCGGGCCCCCCGCCGGATTGAGGGGTCCCAACCACGAGTCCCAGAGATGGCGAGCTGGTCTCGGATGAAGGAAACGAGCTGAAAACCGTCCAGAAAGGAGCAGAAGCCGCAGAAGCAGATCTCCGTTCCTCTCCAGCCGACAGCTGAGAAAAAGAAGTTGGGAGCAGCCCCTCCTCCTCCGCTACCAGCAGAGGGAAAAAAAGTCTCCAGCCGGGCAAAAGTATGTAAACATTCCGGCTGCAAGGTCAGGCGAGCCGCCGTGAAGAGTCCTCCCGGCTGCAGTCCGAAGGCACAAAAAAAACCTTCCAGCAGGCGATGGGGAATACAAGATCATCCCACGACAATGTCCAACTCTTGTTCGTTTGTACAAGATTGTTCATATTATTTAATCGTTTTTGGCATCTTCTTATCAAAGAATCAGAGGATAGCCTGGGTTGGAAGGGGCCTTGAAAGTCATTTAGTTCTAGCTCCCTTGCCATGGGCAGGGACATCTTCCACTAGACCAGGTTGCTCAGAGCTCCATCCAACCTGGCGTTGAACACTTCCAGAGATAGGGCATCCACTGCTTCTCTGGGCAATCTGTGCCAGTGCCTCACCAACCTCACATTAAATCATTTCTTCCTATTATCTAATATAAACCTGCCTTCTTTCAGTTTGAAGCCATTCCCCCTTGTCCTGTCACTACATGCTCCTGTACAAAGTTCTGCTCCATCTGTCTTGTAGGTCCCCTTCTGGTACTGGAAGGTCACAATTAGGTCACCCTGAAGCTGCCTTTTATCCAGGCTGAGCAATCCCAATTCTTTTAGGCTTTCTTCAGAGAAGAGGTTCTCCGTCCCTCTAGTCATCTTGCTGACCTTCCTCTGAACCTGGTCCAAGAAGTCGAAGGATCCTGTGCTGGGGACCCCAGAGCTGAATGCAGCACTCCAAGAGGGGTCTCACCAGGGGTCCTTTTGTATGTTATGTCAATGTATTTATTTGACTCATGTAACTCATTGTAATCTTGGTCAAATAAAGGTAGAGGGAAACAATTCTGTCACTTCAAACTCTTTGTTATGCTTTTATAGATATAAATAAAAACCAATACCAAAGTTCAATAAATGATAACTCACACCAAAAAAAAATACAACTCATCGCCAATATTTTTTGTGATAAAAGGATATTTGCAATTGATACAAGATTTCTCAATAAATGTTTGTTTGAAATTAGATGTTTACTCTCTTTTTGTTAACAAAAAGGGACCAAAAACTGGTGGAAATAAGGACTCTATAATGAAATTGTCAGCTTTCTTGACCATGGGACTGTAATAAAAGGACTTGGGCGTAAAACTATTTGCCATTTTCCTCATGTGTGTGTGCACGTTAAGGAGACTGACTTCACAGTGGGAATATAGTCAGGGAACAGTTACATTTTTTGGATTTGCCTCTTGGTAAAGCCACAGGGAAAGATGTGATTTTGCTGTGACGGTCACTATATTTTCCACAGTTTGCTACTCTACAGTGTCATATGCCTCTGGAGTAGTATGGAGAAAAAGAGGCTATTTGCAAGGAGGGAAAATTCTGCAGTTCTCTGACCAACAAAGAGGAGCGTTCAGAGGAGAGAATATGACATAAAAGATCACCATATTGCAGTGCAGAGTGGACACTGTCCAAATGTGGTCCTTACTTATGCAAAATGTTGTTGTCTCAAAACAGAACTCCACGATAAACTCATAGAGTATTTGAACAAAATTAAGTTTCTGCAAATTTTTTTACGCTTTTTTATACAAAACGATGATGATGATGATGATGATGATGATGATGATGATGTATAGACCACTAAATTATTAAGTGGTCAATGATTTATATATTTAAAAATAACGGAAGAATTCTAGTATGGTCATTCGTTTACTGGGGTGAGCTGCATATATTTTTACCAACAAGCTATTCTTAATTTACTGTAGAGAGGAGAGAAATGGAAGAAAGAGGAGCACTGAAGTTAAAAAGAAAGAGAAGAACATAAGTGAACCTTCTAATCAAATACATAATTAATAGTATGTAAAATTCCTAAGTGATTAGAACATGGTTGTTTTAAAAATTTGTAAACTTTAAGTTTACACAATTTTAATAGATTTAAATTATTTTTTTTAAGAAAATGTTAGTTTTTCATTGTGGAGGAATATATGTGGAAGATTTAAATATTCTCAGTCATAAATATAACATCTTGGACACATATTAATAAAAATTTCTACTTTTCACATTCTTTATACCTCTAAATCTCACAGGCTGAGTATTTAAATTTTATTTTATATATCGAGGAAGAATAGTGTCAGTTTTAGTTCAGGTTTTATAAAAGAACACTGAGATCTAGCAGAGATTTGCTTTCTTCAGTTTCTTTTAGCAATTTAAAACCAGACATGTCTCAGATATGTTATTCTACATGGTTATTCATGTAGTTTGTTAAAAGATGGTATCCTACAAAGTGACAGAAGTTTTTGTAAGATATTCCTGATGCCACTAATAGTATTTTTTAATCTAATTTCAATTGTGGAATATAATCAATTTACTTTACATAGAAAGTGACCTGTTTTTAGGTGTATAAAATTTGTTAAAATTTTAAAGAAGGCAAATATACTTTGTATGGCCAAATATGGCTGACTTCAAATAGTCTGATTTCAGGAATATAGTAACAGAATATGACACAAACAGTTTTAAAATATTGTAAAAGACAGCCATCAATGGTGAATTTACAAGGCACAGTTCCCAACAATTATCCTGTTATTCAAATCAAATCAGTGAGATTGCAGCAGAGTGATAGATGTAGTCTGTCACCTATAAGTGGATCAAAGGGCCACAAGTGGATTTATCTTTTGAGAGAAGAGTGATGGAATAATATGCAAACATTGAAATCATCACCCTTTATATAGGGAAAAAGCTATACTTTTTCAATAGATCGATCACACTTTTTTCCATTACGCTTTCTCTCAAAATATCTCTTTCTAAGTTTTTAAAAAGAGAATCAAGTCTAATAGCACATGGAAAAATGTGCCATGTTAACAGCTTAAAATTAAAGTCACTGTCTGAGATCAGTTTTAAATCCTAGGTATTACTTTCCTATTTGGAGGGTGAAATTACTTTGATTTTTTGTCCCATTTTAAGATTGTCAGTCTAAATGTTGTATGCTTCTTTCTCTGTAACTTTTTAAAGCATTCTTCCTCTATATTTTAACACAAAATTCTTGCAGGTAGCATAGAGATATAAACCAACTAAAAATGGATTTTAACTTTGAATGTTCAGATCTTAACATAAGCCCTTCCAAGAAAAGTTCTGATTTCCTTCAGTCAGCTTTTTTGAGGGATTTTTAAATTAATGGTTCATTATTTATTACTATATTGTTGTTGTTGTTGTTGTTGTTGTTATTGTTATTGTTGTTGTTGTTGTTGTTGTTGTTGTTGTTGTATTGAACACCTCCAGGGACAATCTCTGGGCAACCTGTTCCAGTGCCATACCATCCTCATAGTAAAGATTTTTTTCCTGATATCTAATCTAAACCTATCCTCTTTCAGTTTGAAGCCATTCCCCCTCATCCTGTCACCACATGCCCATCACCCTGAAGCTGCCTTTTTCCCGGCTGAACAATCCCACTTCTCTTCACTTTTCCTTATAGGACAGGTTCTCCATCCCTCTAATCCTCTTGCTGACCCTCCTCTGTACTCACTCCAAAAAGCCCATGATTTATTTTCCTGTGCTGGGAATCCAGAAACTGAATGTAGTATCCAAGGTGGAGTCCCACCAGAGCAGAGCAGAGGGGCAGTATCACCTCTTAAAGCCTTAAAACCTGGGTAATTGCTTACCACTTACCACAGGAGGCGAAACAGGCTCAACTTAGGAAGAGTAATTTAACTTTTTGTCAATTAAATGTAGAATAGGATGATGAGAAACAAACAAAAACCTAAAAATACCTCTCCTCCCCCTTTCCCTTTTTACTAGGTTTAACTTTTTTGTGTTTTTTTTTTGCTTCTTCCTCTCCAAGTACCATAGAGGGATGAGGAATGGGGATTGAAGTCAGTTTATAACACTTCACCTCTGTCATTTATTCTTCACCACAGTTTTCCCATGCTCTGGCATGGGTTTTCTCCCACAGGATCCAGCCCTCTACAAACATTTCCAACATCAGTCCTTCCCACAGGCTGCAGTTCTTGAAGAACTGCTCCAGAATGTGTCCTGTCCATAGGGTGTCGTCCTTCAAGAATGGACTGGTCCAGTGTGGGTCCCCCAGAGGCCACAATTTCTGCCAGGAGCCTGCTCCAGCATGAATGCTTCATGGGTTGCAGCTTCCTTCAGGAAGGTCCTTGACAGGCAGCAGCAGAGATATCTCTGCTGTATTCTTCCATGAACGGCAGGGGAACAACCTCCTTCACCATCCTGCATCGGCTGGAGATGAACCTCAGATCCAGCACATGGAGCACCTCCCTTCCTCCTTCCTCAGTTATCTAGGAGTCTGCAGCATGTTTCTCTCACATTTTTCTCACTCTGCTATCACAGCTCCTGCATACCACTTTATACTCTTTCTTAAATATATGTTCTCAGAGGATGCACCAGCCTGGCTGGTGGGCTCAGCTGTGCCCTGCAGTGGTCCCTTTGGACTGCCAGGAGCCATCTGTGTCCAGCACAGGGCAGCCCATGACCGCCTTTCACAGAGGCCACCTCTGCAGCATCCCTGTTACTGAAACTTTGCCAAGTAAATCAAATGCAACTGTACATGTCTAGAGAGAAATTTTTGCCATTCCAGGATGGATCTCAGTGAAATTTCTAAAATGTGTCTCAGGGCCAAATCGAACATAAAGGAATAATTTAGCCAGAGAAGTTTAACTCAATGGGTCAGGTGATATAATTTTGTTTCTGAATGAATCTCAAGAGTGTTTGATCCTCATGAAACTGATAGCCCCATGGATAATCTGAACAGCACACTCGAATGTAATCTTGAAGTGATTGGGTTTTGGCTAAACTTGATTAGGGAACTCATTCTAATTTTTTCATGTTCTTCCAAAAAAATCAAATTTTTCACTTAACTGTGACTTGACTTACTTATTTATCCTAAATATAAAACACAAAATAAAACTCAAGGAGCTTTTATTCCCAGTGTTGTAGAGTAACAATTAAAAAATGCTTTCAGAAATCTTTATAAAGCAAACTCACCAACTTCATACTTCCACAGAGTTACTGTTTAAAGAAAGTTTTCTAATTTGTTTCATCTTTGGAAACTACAAAGTGACTGATGGCATTGCAGCACTTTGGTAAGCAGCATATTAGTCACAATGAAAGATCACTATCACAAATAGTACATTGCTAAATCAGAGAATTACAGCCCTAGTGGAGCTGTGCAGAAACTTTCATACTTACCTGATGAAAAAAAAGAAAACTTTCTCCACCTTTTTTTTGCTAAGTTTCTATTAAATTTCAAGTTCCTGAACAACTGATGGATGAGTCTTCATAAGTGTTCTCCTGGACTTTGTTCAAAATTTCAAATCAGTCTAGGAACCAGGAAAGACATTTTATGAAACCTTATGACCTTGCAAATAAAAAGGATATTTTCTAAAATTTTCATGAAAAGTGCTGGAATCTATCAAACATTACAACTTCTGTAACATTTTAAAGATACTTATGAAGATTTTATTATACTTTGTTTAGAAAAAAATATGCATCTAGAAAAGGAGAAGAATCAAGACATTACCTTATATAACAGCAAGTTCAAGATATTTAGGAGAATGTTACTTTTTGGACCAACTTCTGTTAAAACTGTTTACAAATGCTGAGAGAAGCATTTATTTAGCTATAAGGAAACTGGCCTTTAAAAAGGATTTGGAGATTAGGTTCCAAATGTTATTTGCTGCCAAATGCACTGTTAAACTTACTGAAGGGTATTTATGAGCAGCACTGCATTTCTGGTTTTACTGTATGTTTGTATGTTGTAAACTTTGAGAATAAAATCTTCAGTTTACTTATGGAAAGCATTGCCTGAGTAAATGACATACAGAGGTCACAGTGTATCCTAAAAATTCATATAATTATTTAGGTAAAACTAGCTTATTATGTTCTTATCTTCTCAAAGTATGTAGGAAAGAGAATGATAATTCAAAACCTTTTCTCTTTTTTCTCACTTTTCAATCAAAGCAAAAAGTTGAAAATAAAAAATTACTTAGAGAATTTTTGAAAGTTTCTTACAGTTATATCTCCTTGTAATTTTTAAATAATTCTGCTGCTACAATTTTGTTTTCCTTTTATGTTAACATAATGGCATTTTAATTTAGGGGAAAAAATTCAGAACACATATTATGATGAGTCACTGGGACCACAAGACATCTTGTAAATCAGAACATGGTGGTGATGGTATTATATTAAATAAATTATAATATATTAAAGAAACAAACACAATATTCAAAAAAACAAAAAATCTGCTGCTATGTTTCCTTATGATGTGTCCATGATCATAAGATGTTTTGTAAGTTAATGTTGTTTGTGTAGCAATCTCAGTTCTTATTGACAACTGCTTTTTAAGGTCCATGTCAGAGCCTGTCATGGAGAAAACCCCAAAGACTTCACATGACCTCAGATGATATATCAAAGGAAGTGTTTCAAAATTACTAACTTCAGAACTTTCTTTTTTCTTCAGTAAAACAGTAAATTCTTTCATCCTGAAAAATTTTTAGTTTGTATTTTCCTTAACAAAACAGAAAAGCCTCACTGACCGCCCTCAGTGTTGCATCTTCTAAAGGTATCCTTTTATACATCTCCTTTCACTAATGTTGCTTTATCATTTCTCTGCTTTTTCTACTAAAATATATCAATTTTATAGTAAAGGTATGAATACTAATACGTGAAATGTCATTGACTTCGGTGTGGTAAAATGTCTCTTACAACTGGCCTTCTTAGAAACATTTTGAGAAACATAGATTGACCTTTTACTTCTCTTCCTAAAGAAAAGCCGAGCATTATTTCTGTAATCTTTTAATTTATATCTTCAGAATTTTCCAGTGCATTTTTGTAATCAAATAGTCCATTGACAGATACTAAGATTTGGATGAAATAGGAACTGATTAATCATCATTTATAAATATGTATTTGGAGTATTTTTATTTACCCCAATGAAAGACAAGGCAGGCTAATAATACTTTCTCTGTATTTTAACCTTTTAAAAGTGGATTTTAATACACATAAGTGGGATTCCAAAAATCCTGGCATGCCACATTTCCTTCTTTTGCTATCAAAATAATCAAGTTAAACAGATAAATAAAGTTATTTCTCCTGCTCTAATGAAAAATAGCAGGTGCAGTCATAAGGAGTTAATTTATGAAGCCTAAACTGAGCTCTTCAGCAAACCAAAGATATTGCTGATGTGTTATCCTACAACCAGCTTTACTTCAGATGGAAAGAAACTACTGTAGAAGATGATCACAAAGGAAAAAAAATGCAATAAAATACACAACTGCCTTCCATGAAAATAAATTAGGTCATTGCTTCAACCTGTACTGATGAATTGATGAATTAAAAACTAAAAGAAGAAAAAAATATTAATGGAGAATTCATACATCCTGTTAATGTACTTTTTGATTCTGCTACCACATAAAAATATTTTGCTACAGAACCTGACAATTGCACAAGAATAATAAATGTAACATATTAGGGTCTAAAACCACTGTTCACTAGGACCTTGAAACTCTGAAACTGAAAATGACCAAAAAAGGTGAAGTGTCACTTGGAAATATTTGTTCCACCAGCTAAAAGCTGCTAAACAGCTAAAAAAGTTGCAGTATAAAGGATGACCTAGATGAAAATGTAGCATTTCATCAGCCTTCATCTACTCACTCAGCTTCATCCTGTTTCTGTTTGGGTTTCTGTGCCTTCTGGAATGGTACAATTTCTGTATATATTTGTTCAGGAGGCAGCAGTTTAGGAGATACCACTTTGATTTCCCCAAAGAGAATAATTAATAAGAGCACTGTTACTACCTACCATAAAATACAACATAATTGACACAAAATAATGCATCATGTTTCAAAAGTATTGTTAAGTATTTATTCCACTATTGTAGAAAGGATAAAACTAAATTATATAAATTGTCTCTGAGTAACAGATTATGAAGTTACAAATATGAGAGTCTCCCTGATGAACTTTAATTCTCAATTATTTGGAGATATCCAGAGATATCAGTGGTTTTCTTTCTGTATAATGACTTATTTTCTTTTTTATGTACCGGATATATTTCTTTTCCTGTGTTTCGGAATGATTTGACATTGCATCACATTGATTTTTTGAGATAATATTTAAATTTTTACATATGAGACACACTGATAATATGCTTTATAAATCACTTAACATGCATGCACATGAACACATAAACTTCATGTGCCCTGGGAAGGAGCAATGCTTTTTTTTAAACTCTTCCTGCTATCTGTTGTGTTTTGCACAGGTGCTAAACAAGGCCAGATTGCTTTATCAGTCTACTTTTGTTGATGGTAAATACACAACTGAAAATAATATATGTTTTCTTGTACACTGATATGTTAACTGGAAACTAGCCTACCACATGTTCTGATAACATGAAACAGCTTGAATATTGCTCATTCAACAATTTTGCAAAACACTTCAAAAATAAATCATCAAACAGCATTTTGGGCTCCATTCAGGGAAAAAAAAAATCTTATTTCCATATGCAAAATGATACTCACAGGTTATTTTCAAAATTAACTCTGTTTTTTTTTTTTAAGATTTCCAGTTCATTTTAAAAGCCAGCCACAC
The DNA here is from genome assembly GCA_013398075.1 of Notiomystis cincta. Classification (NCBI taxonomy): domain Eukaryota; kingdom Metazoa; phylum Chordata; class Aves; order Passeriformes; family Notiomystidae; genus Notiomystis; species Notiomystis cincta. The sequence goes on from VZRX01022832.1 coordinate 166,891, forward strand.
AGTGATAGAAATGGAGGAAAATTGCAGCCATTAAGTGCAGACAGGAAATGTGTGCACCAGCTTTAGCTCAATGTGAAAATTAAATCCAAACTGCTACAAACTAGGTCTGGGTTTTAATGTTAATTGTTCACATGACCTCAATACAAATTATTCACATTAATGTACTACATTAGCCAAGCCTGTCACTTTCACAATTATTATTTTGGTTGCTACTGTTGTTGTTTTGTAAATGTCATCTCATTTTGTGTCCATTGTGGGAATTTAGGTAAGCTGCTTTAGTTGTAAGAAAGTTCTGAGCATAACATTTAAGGCTGCTGCTGTAGTTTCATGGATCATTAACAATTTGCTAATATTGTTTTAGCTTGCAAATTAGTGCAGCTTAGTGACTAAGGAAAGGTTCCATAGCTGTCATCAATCAGACTAAAATTCTTCATGCATGAGATGAAAAACGATTTTTAGCCTTTGAGGCTCAGACAGCAATTACAGTAACAAAAAAAAAAAAAAAAATAAAAGGAAAAAAATGAAAGGTGGGGGTAGATGGAAGAGTGAAGGAAATAAAGCAAGCTATAGAAAATGCTGTTAGCAATTCTATTAAATTTATATCTTGTTGCATTAGAAAAGAACTAACACATGCTGTATAATCATTCTTTAGCTTCCTGCTATATTAATGAAGTGACAAATTTTAGAGGGAAAAAGAGAACCTTTCCTAGGAAATGACAAGAGATTAGTGACTAAAGACAGAATTCCAGAAAATCCCATAGTCCCGGAATCATTAAGGTTGGAAAAGACCTTCAAGGTCATCCAGTCCACCCTTTGACCGATTGCCATCTTGTCAACTTGACCACTAAGTGCCATGTCTTGTGGTTTCTGCACACCTCCAGGGATGGTGACACCACCGCCTCCTTGGGCAGTCTGCTCCAATGCTTAATCACTCTTTCAGTGAAAAAATTCCTCCTGATGTCCAACATAAACCTCACCTGGCTCAGTTTGAAGCTATGTCCTCCTGCCCTGCCAAAGGTTGCCTGGGAGAAGAGAGCAACATCCACCTGGCTATGACCTCCTTTCTGGGAACTAGAGAGGAGAATGAGGTCTCCCCCTAAAACAGCCTCCACTAAACACCCCCAGCTCCCTCAGCTGCTCCTCATCAGACTTGTGTTCCAGACTCTTCACCAGCTTCTGAACATGCTCCAGTACCTCAATATCTTTTTTTATAGAAAGGAGTCTGAAAATGGACACAGGATTTGAAGTGTGGCCTCACCAATGCTGAGAACAGGGGAACAATGACTTCCTTGATCATGCTGGCCACACTATTGCTGATACAGTGCAGAACAGCATTGGCCTTCTTGGCCACTTGAGTACACACTGACTCATGCTCTACTGCTGTTGAGCAGCACCTCCATGGATTTTTCTGCTGGGCTGCTTTCCAGCCACTCTTCCCCAAGTCCCAGTGCTGCATGGGGTTGTTATGACAGAAGTACAGTTTGTCTTTTATTTTGTCTTTTTACTCAAAATCTTTTCTCTCATCCATCACCCTCATGCACACTTTCTTTTCCTATTGCCTTTTCCTCACACCTCTTTGCAGCCTTTTCTTGTTTCACACTTTCTCAAAACTATCAAATCTTCCCTTTTCCCATTGTTCTCCTCTGTCTCATCTGCTAACTATCTTGATCTCATTGTAGCTCTACAGTCTTCTCTTTCAAACATTTCACTTCTTTATGGAAGCTAATATGTATTAAAGAATTAGAGAAAATACTATAAAAACTGTAAACAGTATCATAGTCATAACACCTATTGTCTTCAAACTATATACTTCTTTTTATATCAGGGGTTGTACAGGTTGTTTCCCACTTATCAATCAGAAATGCATGCAGAAAAGGGCATGTGCCTGT